>JACEGR010006143.1:0-64376 GCA_014170235.1 Listronotus bonariensis
TATTTAACATTAACAAAAAAATAGTTTTAAGTTATTAAAATATACAGACAAATAATTGGGATAATTTGATTTAGCAAAAGTATATAATATTTTTATGGTATACAAGGTGTCCCAACTCTATTTATACACGAAATAACTTAGCCCCTGTACGAGATACAAAAAGAAACTTAAAAATGTTTATTTGGATACATTCTATTGATTGACCGGACTAATGATTAATATACAAGGTGTCTTCAAAACATATTTTTTATAATTTTGCAGATCGTAGAGAAGCTTTTCTAACCTAAGGAGGTACCACCCCAGTTACCATTTAAAGAACCAGTGAAGACCTAACGAACGTTTTTTTTCTGTTCTTTTTTCCCTTTTACCCCAAAATTATGTAAAAATGATGGGATACACCTAAAAGTAAAATGTTGCGAAGGTAAAATACTTTACCATTCAGATCTCCGGGAAAGGGGTGCATCCGGGGGCCATCATCGAATAGTTTAATTTTGTTTGCAAATATATGTGCGCTTAAAATTAATATAAACTACGTTCACTATTATCTTTAGTCATCTAAGCCCCACATACTGTTTATAACGGAGACTCAAGTTCAATAAGCCCCTTTTTGTTTACAGGCTATGATTTTGTTTCGTCTTTTCGTCCACATGGTGGCGTATGAGCTTATGTTCGCAACGATCTGGCTGGTGTTTGAATTGCAAATCTTGAATCGGGTAGGCCCAATATTGTTTGGCTTAAACTTTCCCTTAGGTCTTTTGCCAAATTTATCTGCTGTGTGTACCGGTCCCCATCCAATTATTCCTATGTCGAATTCTTTGACTGTCATTTACCAAAGATCGATGGCATAATTTCTCATTTTCCATCGGCATCGTGCTTGGCGACTTTAATGTCCATAATAAGGATTGACTCTTCAAAAACTGACCCTCGAGGTAGAGCAGCCAAAATCTTCGCAGTCAGTAACTCTCATCCCACCTACTTTCCTTAAGTCCCTAATCATAGTTTAAATACCCTAGACCTCTTTCTTACTTCCAACCCCGAACTTTAAGAAACATATGTCACACCTTACCTAGGTCGCTCAGATCATGACTTGGTTACTATTTCTTACTTTGCACATCCCAAGGTAAATGAATGGACGCCACACGCACCGAATGAAACTACAACTCAGCCGACTGGGATGGCATGAGGGACTTCGCCACTTACCCCTCTAATTCCATCTGCTTTTTCTCATAATTCGAAATTTGCAGACAACTAAACCAATTCAATTGGGTATTAAAACCCACATGCCGTTCAAAGGTGTATTAACTCAAAAATATAAAAAAATCAGTTTATATCAAAAACAGATCCTTTTTAACATACTTTATGTCCCTGCAAAACCGTATTATTGTAAGTTAAAGCTAACTCCCAAAAATGGCACTACTTAAGGCGGTACATTGTATTAACGTCAATTTTATTTTTGTTCTCCTAAAAAAAATCATGTTTTGTGTTAATATCGTTTTGAACATGTGTGCGATCTACGCACACCATTAGAAGCCCAAAACCATCCAATAAGAAACCCTGGATTTCTAAGCCTTGTAATAAAGTTAGACTTTTAAAAATTCAGGCTCACAAGAAGTTTCTACAGAATCCTAGTCCAGAAAACAAAAAGACTAACATTAAGGCAAGAAACTATTACAATCAAACAATTTCAGAAGCGAAATACTCCTTCGACAATCGCATAAAAAACAAAAGTTCTATCTTGCTCAAATGGCAGTAAATCTTTCTGGTCCTTTGCGAAAAACATAAGTAGAAATTTTTACTAGTTCTTTTTTACCACTAACTTTGGAAAATAAAATTATTTCGACCGCTAAAGGTAAGGTAGAAAGGTGTTTGCTAAACAATTTTCTGCTAATTTAACCCTTGACCCTCCCGTTAATCATCCAATTCCATCTATTGCCCCAATTCCTTATAAAATGCCAAAAATTACTTTTAAGGTTAAACTCATTAGACCAAGAAAGCGTCTGGGCTGGATAGCATTCCAGCAGTCGTTTTAAAAAAATGTGCTCAAGCAGCTTGCACCCATCTTAACTAGGCTTTTTTGAATTTTTTACGACACATATATTTTGCGATAAGCTGAAAAGCTGCACGTGTTTATTCAATTTCACTTTTCTTAGTTCTTTGTAAAGTAGTAAAAAATTAAATATTTTACAAATCTTTAACAGTTGCGCCTGGGGCAGGGATTCAGTTACTGACCCACCGTAGTTTTGGCTATAACTTTTTAAATTTTAAAATTTTAAATATCTATTTATAACTATTCTACATGATATTTTAGAACTGTATTTATGCTAGAAAAAAAAAAAAACTTGTTGCAAATAGTGCCGGCTTGTACAACGTTTTTAGGATGAATTACATTGGAAGTATCGCTTATTGATGAAGTGCTTTGCAACTAACAGCGGTCGTAATATAACCAGTTAATTACTAAAAGAAGCTTGCAAAACTTAATACTGTCTAAAAATATTTTACAAGTAAATGAAGCGTACCCAGAACTATTTAATTTGATTTTGTAAAAAATAATACGATTGCAAGGAATCTTTTAGAATAAATTTGTTTTCGTCTTGTCTAGGTTTATTATATAAAAATTAAAAACGACACACAAATGTTTTGACCAAATCTGGCATGTCGCCCTCCTTAATAAACTTTCCTTCTATGGTTTTTCAACTGAACTCTGTACTTGGCGTACTAGTTATCTTTCTGATCGACGTATATCAGTTATTGTGGAATAACTAGAACGCCAAGTACAGAGTTCAGTTGAAAAACCATGGAAGGAAAGTTTATTAAGGAGGGCGACATGCTAGATTTGGTCAAAACATTTGTGTGTCGTTTTAAATTTTTATCCCATTCTTTCCAGGCGTGTACCTAACAAAAAGACCATCCAATAAATGAATCCGCCTAACCAATATAGAGCATATCTTCAACCACTCTTCAAGATTTTACCAAGTAAATGCTGGTGTACCTCAGGGCTCATTACTAACACCAACATTGTTTCTTCTTCACATCAACGACCTTTTCCCATCCACAATTAATTTCATTCATAGTTCTGCGATGATAGTACCGTTCACTCCAGTTTTTAGGTTCCTAAACAAATTTCTAAATCTGATTTGGAATGCAAACAAAAAGCTTTGTCTATTTTAATGCATCCAAAACACAACCATGATCCTTATCGCAAAAAGAGTCATTAAATACTCATTCTTTGCTTATGAGCGGCCAAGTTTTGCCGATCAAAGACACCTTCAGTCTTGTGGTCGTCACATTTGAGAATAACATTAACTGGCATAAACACATTGTGTCTATGGCCACGGCTGCTTCAAAAAACTTTGGATTTCTCTTTCAAGCCAAAAAGTATTGTTTCCCTTTTAATTTATGCACTTTGTGTGTGTCCCAAATTCAGCCTCCCTTGAAATATTGTTTTTATATTTGGGGCATGACGTCCCCCACAACCCTTAGCATTTTTGATTTCCATCAAAGAAGAGATGTTTGCCACATTCATGAACCTTCACTTACAGAAAACCTTTTTTCTCTTGCCTATCGTCCGGGGGTGGGGGATCTATCGCTTTTTATAACTACTTCTATGGCAACAGAGAAACTCGTGGTACCGCACGTATGCATCTCTATACGGTCCAATTTGACAGGCCTTGAACTTTTCATTGTTTTGTTCTTTTATCCCTAGAGTTTCTAAAATGTGGAAACTGCTGCTCGCAAAGGTCTTTTTCCTCCCCGAAATCTTTAAGTATTTAAGTCCCTTGTCAACAAACTCCCTCTTATATTGATTAAGTCACCCACGGTACGATAGTATTTAGGCTTTTAGCCTTCGTGAATTGTCCAAAGATAACAAAGAAATGTCAATTAGGTTTTTAAAATGGAAGGCCCTATATATTTAAACATATTTTTACTACTATACGTCAATTATTGCTAGTTTTTAAAATATTAGCAGAATGCTAATATTATGATTATTACACATAAAAACTAAATTGCACTAAAAAAACAGTAATACCTCAATTAGGGCTGGATTTTAGGTTCAGTGAGTAAATATGTATCTAAATTAAACTAAATAGCTAACTTACCCATTAGAAATTCTTACAATGAAAGGAAATCAATTACCTACACGTTATTAACTAATTTGTTACTTTGACGGTGACAAAACTTTTAAAAATAAATAAATTCCAAATATTATTTTCTTGATTCACTTTTAATTGTTAATGAATATATCAGCATACTGCTAATATCTCAAAAACCAGCAATAATTTACGTATAGTGCGTTATAAATTTTTGACGTTGAATTTTATTCAGAGTCAAAATTTGTTAAAATATACAAGGTGTTTCTAAAAAAAAACTTAACAATGAAAATTAAATTTATGAGAAACCGTAATATTTAACTAGTACTATCAGTAAAAAGAGTGTATCCAAATAAATATTTGTTTAATTAAATTTATGTATATTTTTTTATCTTATACAGAGGCAAAGTGATTTCGTGTATAAATAAAGTTGAACACTCTGTATCTAACCTAACAGTTTGTTTTCTTTCAATTTAAAGTAAATGTAGTATTAGGACAATTTATTTTCTTGATATTTCATTGTCCTAATTGTATAAAATCAGTTGTAACAAGACAAGTCTTTGTCTTTGTCAGCATAACTCCTTTGTCTTAAATAATACAATTTCTGTTTTACAAAATACATTGGGTTAATACCTCGTCGTTTAGAAATGCTTTTTAATTGGTTTACAAGAATTATTAAAAACCTAAACACCGTTTTAACATTATTTTGTTTTAAATAATTATTTGTTTAAATAGTAGGTTTTCATTAAGATAAAGGTTGTGTAATTTTAAAAAAAGTAATTTATTTTTAAAAGCACATAAAAAAAGTCCCTACTGCCTTGGTGTATTCAAAGTCCCTTTATAAGGCATTTTCAAATATTGATCCAATGGGTTAAAGTTGAACCAATTAGCTGTTTTTAATTTTCGTTCTAATTGCGTTAATAGCGGGTTCTCTGCCAATGAACACACGACGCACAGTGGCGAGCTCTAATGTAATTTCGTGGCCATAATTCATTAAAAAAACATTAAGTATATATGAAATATTTCATGTTATTATTTTTTAATCACATTTACTATAATAAATATTGTATAATTGATACCGTCAAAATATTACTGATGAAAAAAATAATTTCAATATCAGGAGTTTTTCAAGGTAAGTAAATATTTTAATATAGTGAGTAAAATATCAATGAAGTTAAAGTATTTTTTTCCAATTGCTGCTGTAAAATTTATTCTTAATGTATTTTTTAAGGTAATTCAATGTTTTTTATTTGGTAGTAATATTTTGTTTTCTAAAATTTCTTTCTTTAATTTGAATAAAATCAATTTGCCAGATAATATGCACATTTTTTTTAATTAAAGTTTTTCACTTTCTACAAAAAAATAAATATTGTGCGAAGTTTGCCGAAGATTAGATTTTGCACTAAAAATAAACTTAAACTCACCGTCATTCATAAATGTTTAATTGTAGCTGCCCGAATTTGCCTATTCAAATGATATTAATTTATTGTTACACCCCTCATATTTTTCATAATACATATTGTATTTTCACGATATTGTTTATAGATAATATTGATGGTCAATAGAGTATTATAAAAATATTGTGAAAACCTCAATCATATGTTCGTATCTTTTTTGGTTGTAAAGTTGTAAAAATACCCCCTTCACACTGCTCAACCAGCCCCAACCCCATTTTTTTCAGTAATAATTGTATTGTGACCATAGATAAAATCAAAAATCTGAAAACCGCATGTTTGTATCTGCTTTGGTTTCAAAGTTATGAATTTACCCCTTTACATCCCTGACCCACCCCCTACACCCCATGTTTCTGGATAATATTGTATTGTTAGCGAACCTACATTACCGTGCCTAATTTCATAAGAGGCAGTTAACGGGAAGTTTGTGAAAAATGCATTACAAAATTTGAAAGGCATCCAGACCAGGCCAGGCACACAGGACTAAAATCGTTATTTAACCTTGATGATGAGTCATTGGCGCGCGGTTTAAATTTTTTAAATATAGTGTAACGTCATACCTATCGAATAGCGAAAACCGCATGACGCCATTTTTAGCCATAAGGGCGCTACAGCTGTTTAAAATATGGCGAGAGACACCAACCAGCGATTAGGACGGTAACCCCATAGCAAAATTAACCATAGCGGCCTTATTATTAAACTTAGAATAATGAAACTTGAACAAAGAATGGTTGCTAACGGCAAATAATTTTAAGGTCAAACTTGTCACATGATAATCCTAAAATTCTAAGAATTACGGCCCCCGGCACCCCGCGCCCTCCGCTTAAGCCATCGGTTTAAGCGGAAGGCGTAACAAAACGCATGCGTTAGAAACATGGCTGCCGTCACCTAGCAAATACCGGAGGCTTAAGCGAGAGGCTTAAGCGCAGGCGCAGAACGCTAGAGCGTAATCTCATATAATTTAAGACATAATAATTAAATATTAAATAATAAAACACATTCTATGTATTAAATTAATTTATTTAAGCCACAGTGTACATTTACATACTTTTAGCAATTTTATACACAAATAAACGGTAAAAAACAGTGGTAACTAAATAAAAAGCAGTGTTTGTAGTAAAGCATTTATTATAAAATAAAAAATACATACATGGTTGTCATATTTCTAAATAATTCTTAGAATAATGCCTTATAAAATAAAAAGCAGTGTTTACAGTAAAGCATTTATTTTTAAATTAAAAAATACATTGTTGCCATATTGCTAAATAATTCTTAGAATAATGTATTATTACGGTTATTTAAACTCTTCTCACAGATCCTGTTAATGGTGAATATTTTACAAGTTTGTCATGAATAATTAAACAGTTAGCATTTGTGTTTGCAGAAAAGTTTTCTTTTGTTTCAATCTCTAACCTTACATCAATAATGCCAGAATTAAGGATTTCATTTTGTCTTGAACAATTAATTACAATTAAGGATGCATTGTTTTTAAATTTTTAGGAGTTAAAAGTGGTTCGTTTTCTTTTACGTAGTAGCTTTCTTGAAATTCTGAGTACATTTCATAGAAAGTAGCTATTATACCTCTTGAAATTTCCAAATTTAAATTATCGTATGGATAAAATTCAGAATTTAAATAAAGCTTTGCATTTGATACATCACATTGATCAAATAAGCTACAATTTTTCTTGTAGTTATCCCTTCGATCTGTTTGAAAACCTAAAATTATCCATCTTGGTCTTTCCACCTGCACAGAAGTTTTAATGGTCCATGTAAGGTGTTTTCCAATCGGTATTGAAGGATGTTCTGTGAGTTCCCAGCTTCTAAAACCGATATCCAATTCAGTTCCACTTCCAACAATCTGTAAAAGTTCTAGTCGTTCAGCATCGGATACTGTAATATGTGGTAGCCTCCAAACAATTTTATCAATAATAACTTGTACATTTTCTCCATCGGTAGTGTTAATAGCGGCATTTTTATCGGAAGAACTTCTTAACAATATTAGTTCATGCTTAACATTTATAAGTATCTTTTGAAAATCTTCAGCGAATCCTAGTAATGTCCTTAGTGGAACACAAACATTAAAAGTTCCGTTTGAGCCCATCCCGTCCCAGGTAAAATCATCTTCAATACTCCAACCAGCGTTTTTATATTTAATTAACTCATTACCATTGTAAGAGACATAACCTTTCATTGTTGCTGCTATTCCAGGATATCTAGTCGAATCAATAACTTTTCCGCCAATTTCAAGACGAATTTCTTCAAAGAGGTGTCCCACAAAGTTGTTTACAAGTTTAGCAGTGTCTGAAACTCTTCCATCAGACCCTTTTAAAAGTCGTCCTTCCAAATAAATATGACTTGCCCAAGGTAGGGTGTATATATCAGTTTGTTGCACCGGTATTCGAATTTCATCATTATTTTTGAAAGAGCTGGAGTACGGTAAATGGCTATGCCTTTCTATTTTTGTAATAGAGTTATCAAAGTTTAGCGAATCTGTCACGTTTAAAATGCTCATTTTCAAAGTTTTTAACAAGAAGCCCTATGGATGCAAGAAATCTTATATTTTCTTCTGTTAAGCTCTTTTTAGTGTTCCAAAGCTGGTTAAAATTGACAATTTTCTTGGCGTTATATTTCACAACCATAACACGTGTGCTCTGCACAACGTTCTGCAGTATACTGACACACATATCACAAAGTAGTTATTTATAAAGACTTTCTCAAATGTAATCTAATAGTAATAACTTCTCCTCTAAAGTCAACCAATTCACCATCTTGATCAACCAGTTTTAATTTAATGTTGCTGATAATTTTGGTGGATACAGGCATATAAAGCACATTTTGAGGAATTTCTATAATTTTGAAACCAGCTGGTACTGATGGCGAAAATTCATGTATTGTATGAACAAGCATATTATTGTGATATGCGCCAGTAACGATATTACACTCGATTTTAATCACGTTAATTTTCAGAATATTTACAGGTGTTTGCGATACATGTTTAACGTTGGGCTTTAGCAAAATATTATGAAATCCCAACAATTTTCCAATAGAATTTGTCTTAGTAAAGTCAACTGTATGAGAACATTCAAGCTCGCACTTGAGCGTATTAACATTACCCTTTAGGCTTAGGGTACAATTAAAATTATTGATGGTTTTATTTTTTCCTGTATGGCCTCTTGTAGATAATCATTTATTGCACTTATTTCATATGATCCAATCGGGATTTCTAGAGTAATATCACCCACATAAAATTTGTTATTACTATTATCAATGTTGGGTATGGCGTTAAACGTTTCTAAACTGACTAAACCAAGCTCGTATTCACTAGTGTCATCTCTCAAGTAGATGGGTGGGTTATAGGTTGCTTCTAAGATGGAACTATTACCACTCAAGCTAAAGGTATGCATGGCGGTTGAAGTAAGACTAAATTTATTTCTTGAGTCATGTGTATTTACAGGGTTTTAAATAGAGTCCCAAACCGTTTTTGTATGGTCCTAAATATAAACCGCTACCAGTTTTGCTAATCGCAATAGATTCCATTGATTTGTTGTGTCTCTTTTCTTCTTCTAATCTTTCTTGCGCCGCCTTAGAATCTTTAACAGCTTTTACGATCCCTGATATTCCGCCGCTAAGTGCTCCTACGGCGCTTAAGCCGGCAAAAAGTGGTATTAAAAATGGTAGAAATCCGCCGACTACAGGTAAAGGTACTACATCTGCAGGTTTTTCTTTTTCCACCCCATTGAATGCTTTCAGAGCTACTTCAGCAGCAGAGAAAAGATCTTGCGGTTTCTCCACGTACAATGCCTCCCTCGCTTTTTGAAACGCGGTCGCGAAGGGAATCCCCTTGCCTCTACGAGCAGTTTTTTTCTTAATTGATTTTTCTTAAACTTCTGCATGACCGTACAGCACAAAGTCTTTGACAATACTAAGGATTGAATCAGAATGTTAAGTATATTTATATATGTTACGCTATACTATAACTGCCATCATTTAGTTCCCACCCGTCATTGAGTCAACACGTGTCTAGAGCTACATAAAGATTATTAACAATAATACCGTATTTAAGAAAAACAGTACCGTATTTAAGAAAAACAGTGCCGTATTTAGAAAAACAGTGCCGTATTTAGAAAAACAGTGCCGTATTTTAGAAAAACAGTGCCGTATTTGGAAAAACAGTGCTGTATTTTAGAAAAACAGTGCTGTATTTTAGAAAAACAGTGCTGTATTTAGAAAAACAGTGCTGTATTTTAGAAAAAACAGTGCTGTATTTTAGAAAAACAGTGCTGTATTTTAGAAAAACAGTGCTGTATTTTAGAAAAACAGTGCTGTATTTTAGAAAAACAGTGCTGTATTTTAGAAAAACAGTGCTGTATTTTAGAAAAACAGTGCTGTATTTAGAAAAACAGTGCTGTCTTTTAGAATAACAGTGCTGTATTTTAGAAAAACAGTGCTGTATTTTAGAAAAACAGTGCTGTATTTTAGAAAAACAGTGCTGTATTTTAGAAAAACAGTGCTGTATTTGAAAATAAAGACTGTTATCGCTTAAGCTAATTATTAAAAATATATCTTTACCATGGATTTGAACAAGTTGGACAAGGATGCGAGGCGTAAAATAATTGAAGCTTCCAATAGTATTCGAAAAAAAATACAAGCTTTTAATGAAGCAGCAACGTGAGAATGGTGAGCTAGAGTTCGACACGAATGATGATCAGCGCTCAGAAGATAAGCGGAGTTTGCAAGAAGATCCAAACATTCTTCAACTCCTTGATAAACATTCGCGTAGTGTAAAAAAATTATATGATTCAATAAAAGCTGGTCGTTATGAGAATGCTGTTATATTGGAAAATACGTATAAACCTTTGGCAAAAATAATATCCAAATCAATACAAAACACTCAATCTGATAGACAACCATTTATACCAAAGTCCTTAAAAAGACGTCAAAGCGAAAATTTTACTCATACAGTAATAAAGAAAGCACGAACTCCTCTTAACTTTGCCAGTCCCGTTAAAAAACAAGATGATATAGCTGAACAAGAAGAAGAAGAATATATGGATTATGAGCCGTCGGAAGATGATCAAATGATGGAAGAAGGCGAAACAGAGGAAACTAATTTAGACAGAACTATCTATGAGCACCAACCTGAAGAAAGTTACTTTGATGATGACTTTAGAGTCGACCCACAATTAAATCCTGTTCAGATTGATAGTATTCCGGAAGAATCCTTTCGAGAATATCTAGATCAGTATGATCCGCTACCTAGAGAATATGTGAAAGGTTTTATAAAAGATACGGAAAACGAGTACGATCGAAACTATTTAAAACATGATATGGCTACTGATCATCTAACTTTCGGCGATTCTCGACTTGAATTTAACGGCCCAGATATTTATGTTAAAGGGGAAAAATTTATTGGAACTCCTGGTCTATATGAACTTATATTCAAGACCAATCCGTTAAAAAGCAAATTTACAGCACTAGATGAGCGAGCATTTGCAAAATTGGTTTTACTAACGAATGCTAGTAAGAGAAATTTTGATGAAAACGAACAGCATGCTGGCAACAGAGGTGTCAAGTACATGTTAACAATTAAACCATTACTCGAACGTATTAAAGAGGAGCGAATAAGAAAACAAAAAGAACGCGATAAACAGTTGCGAATTACAAGAGCACAAAATCCTCAAGGCTATGGTTTACCAATTGATACTCAACATAAAATATTTAACAATAATAAAACTGATTATATTTACTGGGATGATCCAAATGAGCTTGTGGATAGATTAAGATTGTTAATGGCTAGCAAGCAAGTGGGTAATAATAACCACCAAAATGAGATTATGAGTATTATTGAAGAGTTAAAGGAAGCCGATATTATTGAATAAAAAGAGTTGATTTAGTAACATAACATCATTTTCAAGATGACTCTCGACAAGTTCGGACGTAATTTAACTCATCCATATCATTTAGTAAAAAGCTTAAAACAGAAGATGGTGTAAAGGATAAACCCGAAAACAACTTGTATGGCTTCATAAATATTATGTTGGTTTGCGAAAAGGGTTTGTCAAAACATCTTTTAATAAATGGCACAAAATTTGATTACTACAGGTTTCCCATTACAAGTGGAATTATTAAATATGTCAATATCGATACACCTGTTAAAACGTATATAAACGCAACAGCATATGAAAAACCAAGCGAGTTGTTACACCAGAAGTTAAATTTAAATGATTATATTTTATTTTTAGGAGATAAAATACGACCACGTACCAAAATATATGCCGAGTTTATAATTAAATATCCTATTTTATAAGGTATTATTCTAAGAATTATTTAGCAATATGGCAACAATGTATTTTTAATTGAAAAATAATTGCTTTACTGTAAACACTGCTATTTATTTTATAAGGTATTATTCTAAGAATTATTTAGAAATATGGCAACCATATATGTATTTTTTTATTTTATAATAAATGCTTTACTACAAACACTGCTTTTTATTTCTTTACTTCTTAATGGCTTAAATTATATGAGATTATGCTCTAGCGCTCTGCACCTGCGTTTAAGTCATCCGCTTAAGCCTCAGGCTCCTCGTTTAAGCCGCGAGCCGTTCGGCGAACCGCTTTGCGAACCGCTATCCGTTTGGCGAGCCGCTTCGGCGATTCGCCACCCGCTCGGCGAACCGCCCTGAGAGCCGTTCGGCGAACCGTTTGGCAAATCGCGCCATTTTTTCACCGCATGCGTTTGGTTACGCCCTCCGCTTAAACCGATGGCTTAAGCGGAGGGCGCGAGGTGTCGGGGCCCGTCATTCTTAGAATTTTAGGATTATCATGTGACAAGTTTGACCTTGAAATTATTTACCATTAGCAACTATTCTTTGTTCAAGTTTCATTATTCTAAGTTTAATAATAAGGCCGCTATGATTGATTTTGCTATGGGGTTACCGTCTTACTCGCTGGTTGGTGTCTCTCGCCATATTTTAAACAGCTGTAGCGTCCTTATGGCTAAAGATGGCGTCATGCGGTTTTCGCTATTCGATAGGTATGACGTAATACTATATATAAAAAAAAACCGCGCGCTGATGACTCATCATCAAGGTTAAATAACGATTTTAGTCGATAGCGCCCGAACGGTATGACTTGGAATTTTCGCGTTTGCGCAAATCAATTTATGACTATAGCGCAAGTATCCTACGTATGGCAGCCATTTTCCTAGTCACGTGATTTTTGACATATGACAGGTGACAGGTGACATTTGACAGGTGACAGATGACATTTATGGTTTGACAGATAGTAGGGACCACGCCCTAAATAACGCGTTGCGCAAGATTCCTAAATTTCGAATGACGTCAGAGATTTTGAGATAATAAGCTCCTCCGGAGGATGGAGGTCCGTAAACTCTCTATCTCTCCCTACTAATTTTCTCCGGCGTCCGTGTTTCCACAGTCTTTCTGGTTTCCAGTATATCCCTCGGGATGCAAATGGGTGCGGTCCTCTCGATTTGGCCTTGGGGCACTTCCCCGAGCTTTCCTAAACTTTCTCCAAGGGACGCGCCCTCTTGCCTTCCAAGATCCCTGGGTCTTCCTGGTTTCCAGTGGTTCCCTCTAGATGCAAAGTTGCGCGGTCACGTTTTCTGACAGCGTCCCAGTTGTTTTCAGGCTCGGTGCTAGCCTGCGTTTTCCTTGGGATGCAGGAGGTCGAGGTTTCTTTTGACACTTGAAACTTCAACACTTTCTTCTTGAAATCTTCACTTCTCCTTTCTTCTTCCTGTCTTCTGTCTAAACCTGCGAAACAACTCGCCGCCAAACGAAAGTGTTACTTTTGGTTACGACTTTATATAATCAAACACCTCCACGGTGTTTCAGGACTCGTGGAAAACCCAATTTTTCCACTAAACACTATAAGTTCTTATAACCATAAACTTCCAAGTATCCTCAAAAAAACTTACTATCAAGCTAGAGTAGAAAGCAGCAAAACAAAAGTGCCTACTTTTACCAGGTTAACTCGGCCTCCCCACGGAGCCGTTTTCTTAAACAGTCGGCTACTAGTTCTTAGATGTTATTTGGTTGGCTTCCGAACCTCGACTGATAATGAATGCTCCATATTTGCTGTATTTATAGTCTCGCGTGATACCAAATCAGAGCGTCTACTTGTTAAAAGAACTTCGTTGTCTAACGGTAGGATATTAAATTCTGTCGTTGATGCCCTACCAAAGTTGCATTTAGTAAATGGAAGCATCAATTTTAGCGATGTGCTAATATTTCGCTAAATTATAGTTTTACTACAATATTGTTTTCTACGCTGAAAAAAGGTAGGTTTATCTAGTAAACATAAACGTTGGACCCTACATAACCGCAACGAGCCCGTGGCCCTGCTAAAATGTAAGGGGATACGGTGCAAAAAGTTTTGTATTTAATTAAACTGCAATAATACGGGTAAATTATACCACGCTTCATATTACTGCGAACAGAGATAAGTAGGAAAATCTTTTTATTTAAACCAAGAGATGTACATACATAAACCAATAGCCTTAGCTTAAAAACATGCTTCTTATATTTTTGAGGGAATAAAAAGTGATTTTAAATTTTTCGGAATTGATTTGCTTCACTTTCCTTTATTACCGTGAATCCAGGCTCGGTACGGTTATGTGTGGCCCGACCCTAGCACATATACAAAATAATTAACGATGAACTAATAGGGCGATACAGAAATTATCGAATTATAATAATAAAAATAATATATTTTTGCGTTGAGGTACGTACAGTATAAGTTAAAAAAGTTGTTTGTTAAACAAGGGGTTCCTTTTTAAATTATAACATACATTTTAACTGTAGACATGATGTTAAAATTTTATTTTATTTAATATTCAAAAATAAAGGTATTTATTTTTTGGGCTAAATTCATAAATTTACATTTATCTCGTATACGCTAGGATATATTTACACTTTAACACACTTAACAGTGTTAAGAAAATTGTTCTTCTCAGAAAAAGAATATATATTTTTTTCCATATGGTTTAATATTTATATATGCTGGCCACTGTATAATTTTACCTTAATTTATTACCAATAACGACTAGGTCACTGGTCGCATATTGAAAGTCAAAAACCCATTTATTTTACAAGATCGTTATTTGCTTTATTTTTACGAAAGAAAATTTTACAAAATTATATGGTACCTATTTATGCTAAGTTTTAATAATAAATGTTTATAAACTTCTACTTTATTTTAATGCTAAACTAAATTTTAATCAGGTTATTATACAGGGTGTTATGGAAATACTTAAATATATTGAAATGGGTGACTCCTGGGACAGTGTAGGGACACACTGAGTATTTTTTTTTGTTTAATTCAAACTTTTTTACAATTTGTAGAAATACCTTCTTTTCACCTATCTGCTACGTCCCTGGTTACGTAAACACTATAAACACCTTAGCCCGTTCGTTAGTAACAGACAGTAGACGACTTTGTTTGTGATGTTGCCAAACGTCCTATTTTATACCCAATAAACGATATAAATACATAATAGAATAAAAGGGTAAAATGTTATTATATTCTATTTTTTTATAAATTTTTTTTTTTGAAGTATAACGGCTAAAGGGACATCATCTAATGAATTGGGAAGGTCGTTCTGCAAAAAAGCCAAATAACCTTCCCCATTTAGCCTTGCTGGCAAAATATGGGGACCTATCAGTTGATTGTCTATAATACCAGCCCAAACATTAATAGAAAATTTTTCTTGATGGTGCGTTTCGCGGAATACGTGTGGATTTTCTACGCTCCAAATATGCGTATTGTGTTGATTAAACACACCATCGCGAGTAAAACCGGCCTCATCGGTAAACAACACATTGCGAATCCAATTTGGTTCATTAGCAGTTTTTTGCAAAAACCACCGACAGTAATTTCTACGCAAGGCGTAGTCTTCTGGTTTTAACGCTTGCACTTTTTGCACATAATAAGGATGTTGACGATCTTCATGTAATGTTCGCCACGTTATAAAGTTTGAAGCCCGACCGATTTGTGACGTTAATCGTCTAGTACTTATACTAGGATTATTACGAACAGAATTTAAAATTTCCTGCTCTGCGGCCAGTGTGTTTTCGGTACGTCCTCGGCCTCTATCTGCATTTACACCTCGAAAGCTTCCCCGGTCTTGAAGTTGTTGAACTACAGACACGAAAGTTCTTTCACTAGGGGTGTTCCGATCTGGATATCGCTCTTGATATAGCAGCCTGGCTTGCCGAGCATTTTGCCTAGCTTCCCCATAACACAAAACCATGTCAGTCAACTCGATTGAATTTCGTTGCATTTTACGTAAATTAAAACAAGATGCAAAACTTAATAAACGCACAATTTGGTAAATTCTTCGCAATATTATTTAAAACGCAAACCAGGGCAAGCGAATTTCGTCTTTCTGTAACCTTGCATAAGAAAGCCTTCTTATTGGTCAGTTAAATCATGCCATTCTTCATGGCTTCCTTGGCAACAACAACGCAAATTTGCGATGTTCAGCTGTACAATTGTACTACATCTAGTACATTTAGTATATTTAGTTTTTTTATGTTTATGGCAGTCCATGTTAGTAGCACAAAAGCTAAGTACTAAGTACCGTGGGTGTCAGGTTTTTAGATGTTAAACCCATTTAACGACTGAATAATGTTATCCAGAGGGCACCATCATTTTATCGTAGATTTCAAAGCACAGAATAGGGGACAATAATATACCGGCATAAAAAAAGTTAACCAATTTTTATTGCCCACTTATGAGCGGCGTAGGCGTTACATTAAATAATAACCTTAAATAACATTTAGAGCTACAACAGCTTTTGGAAGGCTAGGATTTTTTCTTGGCTGAAAAGTTCTTCTATTTTCACGAGTACACTCTTTACACTTTCACCATAAACTGCCCCTTAGTTTAACCAAAAGAATTCGCTGTAAGTATCATTTTATCGCCCATAACCAGAACAACATGAGACAAAGAAAAAGGTTTAAAAGAATTAAACTTACAAGTTTCAGTAAATTGATAAACCCAGTTACTTGCAAACTGCAATAATGTTAGAATAAATTGCAATAAATTTCTTGCAAAAAACATCTAAACTGTAAAAACACCTGTGTTTGTGGCGCTGATCACGGATCTGAAAAAATTTTAAGTCGAAAACATTTGTTTCCGAGATATCCATCATTGAAGTTGGCATTTGAACTAGCCTCATTTTCACTTTATTTCCCCTTCTTTTGGCATACAATTCTTGTTTTTAAGTTAAAGTGGTACACAATATTTGATTTTCACCTTTTAAAACCTTATTCTTCTACGTATTTTACACTTTTTTGAATTAAATTGCATAGCTTCGCTTTTAATCGTTTTTAATCGTAGCAGAATATGGTGGAGGCGGTGGAGCAATGAATGCACGGTTGCAACGTTTTTAAAGGGACCCTTCCCAATTTATTTGATAAAAGGTGTAAAAACATAGAAATACGGGGTTTTAAAAGGTAAAAATCAAATATTATGGGCCACTTAAGCTTTAAATCAAGAATTGTGTGCAAAAAGAAGGGGGAATAATGGTGAAAATAAGGTTAGTTTAAATGCCAACTTTGATGATGATTATCTCGAAAACCAAACATTTCCGACTAAAATTTCTTTCAGATTTGTGATCAGCGCCCCAAAAAACCCAACATACCAAATTTGGTTAAAATCGGAGTTGCGGAAACTTTCTGTACAATTACCGTAGTTTTTTGTACATTTGTCTCATAGGGAAACTTTTGTACTCTTTTCTCGTGTGAACCACCTGTCGTTTGTCGGCTCTTAATTTTGATGAAAGAAAAGCGAAAAGTTACAAAAGCTTTATTTAAAAATGCAGTAAAATTTGTTTTAATAGTGTTTTGCAATAAAAATACCGTCTTGTGTATTTTAATTCAATTCTTTGTGCGCATGCGTGTCGCGTCGCAGGGTTTTTAAAGTAATTAACCACCTAAAAAGTGTACTTGATTTGTGGAAAAAGTAATATTTACTTTCATTATACGCTGGAACAACCTAGTAGCGTAATAAAGGATAATTTGTGTAATCATGTAAGTTTTTCGTTTGATCGAATTGAAACAGCAAAACCCATAGATAAACTGGTAAAGAACAAAATAAATTTGGCAACTTTTCTCAAGCTCGTTGACGTAACCACGTGTTATAACTGCTTTCAGCTGTTTTTGATAGCGACAGAAGGTAAACATATGTATTTAAAGGAATTTAAAGAGCTGATCATTGGCGGGTTTGCTTTTTAATCGTAAAATTTTGGGGTTCATTATCACTGTTATTTATGGTGGTCCGCCATTTTTAATAATTTTTATTCAATTTATTTTTACACAGGGATTTTGGGGTTTAAATATATTAAAGTATTTCCATAACACCCTGTATGAAAAAGATATTAAAAAATTATATGACAAAAATTTTTTAAAACTTTAGAATATTTATGATTTAAGAAAAATTTTAATAAAACATAGTTAGTTCTGGTTAGTTAGTAAAATAGTACACCACCTGAAAAAAAAAGCTTCTTTATCGTCTCTAGAAGTAGTTCACCTCGGCGCTAGGCGCCTCGAAAAACCATCCTTTTCTCTCGTGGGTAATTAAACACTTGTTCCTTTGTTTGTAATATATTATTTGAAGACTTTATAATATGCTTTAAATAACTAATTTTTTACACTTTTTACAATATTCTTAAGTTTTAGAAATAATAACACAGGTATGCATGAGTAAAATTGTCTGACAATAAATAATACCTAGTTTCTTATAAATTTTAAGGTGCTGATAACAAAAAAATAAAAAAAAATGACGTAAGCTTTTTTAGAAAAATAAGTCAATGTTACTCTGGTACAAAAATGCAATTATAATAATTTTTATTTATGACATTTACTTTCCTTGTGTGTAGGTATTAAAAATATGTAGTAAAGTGACTTTGCCAGTGCTGCCGGAGCGTGGGTAAATCGTACTCTTTCCCTAGCATCGCACCCGCATGCCCACAGCGGCTGGCAAATCGAAGGAAAATTATGTCTCTGCCAAGCGAGGCGTACACACAACTTTAAGAAAGAAATTAAATAGTTTCTGGATAATAAAAAAATTCAGACCATGTTCAACTAGTGGAAAATATTGTTAGAAAATTTCAGGAAATTGGGGTGCTACATGAACTTTAAAGTCGTTAAATCTTACCGGATGATAAAATATACACGGTGTTTTAAAAAAAATAGTATAGCTTTAAAATAAAAGTCAATGAAAGAATAAAGGTATGCCACAGAATTCTACGTAAAAATCAATAAAACTCTTCTTTTTACATTTTTTTCTATCTCCTTTATCAAGCGAGTTTTAGGTACTAATTAACAAAATTTGAAAAACACTGTATCTTCAAAATGAATCAACTTAGTTAAAATTTACTTTTACCATTGAATTTCTCTCAAATATCGAGATTGTGCAATCAGATTCGTTCTATCTCTTTTAGTTTCCGGCATATCAACCCTGCAAAGTTAACGAAAAGGCGTCACCCTGTACAAGTTTTGTATTTAGTAAAAATTATCCAATTTTAGCCTTCTTTTTGTACGCATATAGAAACAACTTTGTAAAATCAAATTTGACAATGTGAAAATTTGCTGCAGCAATCATAAATGGACCATTAATAATATATCAAAATAAATATACTATAATAAAGAATCACTAATGGAGTATTTCAAAAATTAATAGTTAATAAAGTATATTTAATTAAGAGTTTAGCCATTTTTTATGTCGAGGTCCTGAAATATTTAGTAGTTAACGTCAAGACTGTATATAGGATATTATTATTGTTAAATATTTCAGTCTCCAAAACCTTTCCTATAGCTGAAATCCACCATAAGGTTAATTTTGCCATTTTGGCCACCAGGTTATAATTCAGTTAGCAGTATTAAAATACGAGAGCAGCAGGAAACTAAATTATAATTTTAGCAATATTGACATTATTAAGCAATAAATATAACTTTTATAAAAAATAATTTTAAACATAATTTTTTACTAATGTCCAAGACATTTATTTCATTTTATCATTAAGTAAAACCAGACAAAAGTTATGTCCAACAATAGGTTTTTGTTGACTCTTTACCAAAATGTAGGTTAACTAAGAAAACATATTCGTCCAGCTGAAGTTTTGTGAATGAAACACATTTTGAGGAAACATGTTTAAATAAAACAAAGTCAAATATACCTAGTTTATTATATTTCTATTTAACTTTTAAAACGTCTATTACAAAAAAAAATAAATAAATAAAATACTAAGCAAAAAACTAAAAATGTAATATTAAAATAGTATCTGGTAATAAAAAGAAAAATATATTAAACTATCTGTAAGTTATAATTAAATCTTTTAATTTATTTTTATATATTTTATTTGTTTTCCGAAAATATAGATTTAAACTAAATATTATTTGGCTTTTCTTCAGAATAAAAATGTTAAATATACAGACTGTCCACGAATGGGGTTTACAGGAGGACAAATGACCAAAATCTAATTTTTCTAAAAACAGTAATGTTTGTGAAATAAATATAATTGTTGCAGAGAAAATATTGATTTGGTATACAGGAGTAAGTTGTACCTTTGTTTTTTATTTTTAAGCAAAATGTCATTTAGAAAATGTATTAGAACTAAAGTCTGTAATCGATAAAAATAATAAAACAAAATTTTATTAAACCTTATAATTTGGGGAAAACGCTTTGATCACATTTGTTTACAGCTAAAGAATTTTGTGTGTTAAAATTTTAATTTTACAAAAATAATAATATTTTGTATTATAACTTATAAGCAAATTACCCTAACAAAAATAAAAATATAAGCTAAAAAGTGAAATGAATGCTCTGTATTTTAAACATAGCAATAGGTAAATAGGCTACTTTTCTTTAATGTTTTTACATGCGTTAAAGTCAATAAAGCTACATTTTTCTTCCGTCACACACTTCAAAAATATATTTTAGGTTTTAAAATATTTGTTAATGCTTTTAAATAGCTTCTTTTATATGGGGTCATCCAAATCAAGGGTCCACCATTGGTAACTTTGGTTTTATTCAAAATATGAAGTAGTTTAAATTAGCAAACTAGTAGCATTTCTAACGCTCTTTAAAATAAAATATCAGAAATAACAGTTAACAATCGGATTTTTGAGTTAAACATCAGAATACCTATTTTAAAATAAAATACCCTGTATATTTTATTACCATAAAAAAGATTTTTAAAATCCTTTAAAAAAGTTTACATGTAATATAACCAACTTTTCATAGTTTCTGAAATATGGACATCGTCAGGTTTTCATAGAAAAAAAGTATCTTTTATATGAAACACCTTAACACCCTGTATATTGTTTTGTCTGTAAAAAGGCAATTTAAAGAGCTTTCAGAAAATACCAAATGTCTTTAGTCTATATATCATTTAAACTTTTAAAAATATACCTATGCAAACCTAAAAAAATAATAGATATTTTCTTCAACTAAAGTCATTGCTTATAGCTTAAGGCTGTGATATGATAGGTTATATAAATAGAAAGGAGCAGATGCTTTTGCATATAGGTATAAAGTATAGAAGGACTTACTTAAAGCGTATGAATACAGTTGAGCATTTGCTTACAAGTGCGAGTATTTAGTTATTGAAAAGTGATGCTGCTATTTAGTAGTAGTACTTCGTTTACTGACTTTTAACACCAGTAAGTAGAATTCACTGGCGTATCTAAAATAAATATAAATGTTTAAATTTTTGAGATATAACCCAAGTCTGCATTTTTTTAAATGGGACACCCTGTATCTGAGTATTTTAAAAATTGTATTTATCTTGCGATTATATTAATGTACAACACTTAATATTTTGATTTGTTCCAAAGAGCAAAACTAACAAAATAATTTAAAAAAATAGTATAAAAAAGAAGTAGCCACGGATTGAATTAATTCAATTCATTTATTTTTTAAAAGGTGTGTATATAAAGACTTTAATTAAATAAAAATACTACATTTTTAACCCAAAACAATTACAACCACAGACAATAGATTTATTAATAATAGCAATCAAATAATTATCTCAAGTATTTAATAAATTTTGTGCGCATCACAAAATATGCTTTATTGCTTTCCATTTTGTTTAATGCATTTTTGGACTAAGCTTGTAATCGAACTAATGGCGATATGAACGTAAATATTTCGTAATTTTCCAATTTAATTTTAAACAACTAAAGCAAATTATTTTAATTTTATTAAAACTATAGATTTTTACATCTATAGCATCATTAATTCAGTTACAAGCTGAGATTAAAAATGCATCAAACAAATAAAAAGCTATTGAGTACATTTTGTTGTCAAAATATATTATTTTTACTACTTGAGATAATTGTTTAGTTGCTAATATAAATGAGTCTTTCTGTGGTTGATCTTGTGTTAGGTAATGAATGTTTACTATTCTTTTCAAATGAAGAGCTTATTGTAAAAACACGATACCCCATACAGCAACAGAAATCTGTTTATCTTATTTATTTAATTATTAATATGATAAGTGACAATAATATTTTTGGGTATTATAGTGGAGTTTATTTATTAGCTCATTAAAAGGTTCTTAACTTTATTTTTGATAAAAGTTTTTAACATAATTCTTTTAGAACTTAAAAAGTAATTAATTCCTTATTTTGGAAATGTTGCTTATCTCGTTTTTAAAATAAGCCCTTCAATAATTGAAACATTACAATTATTGTATTCGGATTTTATGTTTGTGGCTTATTGTGTTATTACAATAAGCGTTTTAATTATTGGGATATAAAAAAGATGTTACGTTATTCGTGCTACTCACTCAAAAAAAAAAACAATTCACGTTATCACCTTTGATTTGAAGGTTGCTAACCTCACTCAAAATAACGCACCAAGGTTAAAAAAACTTAACGGCTTTTAGAATTTATGTGTCATGTAATTATTAAATTTTTTTGGGTCACCTTGTAAAGCCAAAAAAATCAAAATTATTTTTAAGATATTTAGGTTACTTTTGGGTTACATGCACATTGTATAACTAAAAGAAATGCTTTAAAGATTGCCCTTTTTCCAAAAAAAATTTTTTTTTGATTATTTAAAAATGAAAATAAGTACATGTCGGCAAGTAAAATAAACATGTTAAGTACTACTATGTCGTTTCCCAAGTTAGTCTAGTTAATGATCCCCCGAAGTTTAATTTTATTTCGGAGACGAAAATGGTAAACATTGTATTTGAGTTACTCTGCATATTACACTGTGAGTAACAGGTTAAAGATATAAAAGGGAAAACTAACTTGTGTTTAATTTAAGAACTAGTATCCCAACTTTAGCAGTGGTTGGTGATGGCCAATTTGGTGGGTCAACCCGCACCATTGTTAAATATATTAATATACAGAGTATCTCTAAAAGATGCGAAAAAAGCTACTACTAGTTCCTGAGCTTAAAATATTACGATATAACTCAACTTACCCTATTTTAAAAGTGTATGGTTTCGAAGATACAGGGTGTTAAAAATTTATTCAGGTTTAGGTTTTTTTTTTTTAATTTTGTTACAAAAGGTGAAGTGTTACACAATGTGGCTATAGGGGTTTTTGGGAGGTAAAAAATAAAAATCTGCAGTCATTTTTATTGTAAACTCTAGATGGCGCCACCTGCAGTATCTTACGCAAATTAAAAACAAAATATCTTTTTTCAGCCACCATGTATGTACCTTTTAGATAAAGATTCTTATTCCATAACATATTTCACACAAAAAGGTATACTTGGTAAAAGTTGATTTAAACAGCAGCTTTTAAAATATCTGGATTTAAATAAAATTACTGCCTGTATGGCCTGGTCTACGCTAATTTTTTAGGATTATAAAATTTAAGAATTGGATGCTTATCTTTTCAAGTTTTTATCCTTAGGTAATTTAAGGAAAAAAGATCAAATAAACATTTGTCCTAAATGGCTTAACTTTGGGAATAACGAGTGGTATAAAAGGTCTTTTTTAACTTTATCACCCTGTATCTTAAAAACTAAGGCTTTTAGGACATAGAGATAAATAAATTTTTCTTCTTAAAATCACCTACACTTTGAAAGATTAGCATCTTATTCTGAAACACCCTGTATAACTTGGACCTGGCCATACAGAAAGTGATTTGGAAGTGATTTTATTTTTTAATCAAGATATCTCAAAAAGGACTGCTGAAATCAACTTTTACCAAGTTTACTTATTTTATGTAGAATATAGTAAAAAATTAAGATTTGTTGCCAAAAGTTATTTCGTTTTTAATTTGTGCAAGATACCACAGGTGGCGCTCTTGAAAGCTTACAATAAAATTAATAGCAGATTTTTATTTTACATCTCCTAAAACCCCCTAACCGCATATCTTTAATTATAACACAACAAAGATATTTATAAAAAAATATAACCAAAATCTATTTTTAACACCCTGTACTTATATACTTTGACATTTTTTTTCAATTTTGACAACTATTTTGGATGACGGTTAAACAACACATGTGGTTTAATCACTTATCTAAAAAAATTGTGGTTCCTTATTGGTTTATTTTCTATTAAAGGAAATATTCTACCATAAACATATTGTGTGTTTAATTTACATGCAAAAATGAGGTTAAAATACCCTTTTTGGACACTTTGTACAAATTTGTTAGTGACGATTAAACTTTACCGATTCGTTTTAATAGGAGCCTTTTAAATGTAATCAACCGCCTATGTTTTAATTTAGTTGCAGAAAAATGTCAGTAATTACAGTAGCAGAAAGTAAAGTTAAATATCAAATGCAAGTTGGGATTATTTTAAATAACTGAAAGCTTACACGTGGAAAATCTCACTGCCTGAGGAAAAAGAGAATTGCACAACATTAGAACACGCAGATTTATAATGCCTGAAGGAGTTTCAACGGGTATAAAAGTAAATTTATATAAATTTTATTGTCCGGTAATTTTTATATTAGGTGATTTCGCAGATTGTAACAAATATACAGTGCACTCCAATTAAAACAATTCACTTCGTATAATTCCGTCATTTTTACAAGGTGTTTCATTTTTGGTGGTTTTACGGGGTATCTCGAATACCGCAAGAATTATAAAAAATCAAATAAAAACTCTTGCTCTCTTTGACTCAGAAAAAAACTGTAGGAAAAACAGTGTATGGCTTCTGCGCTCCAACTAGGTGCTACAGGTTATTTTTCAGATTTTTGCCATTTTTACAACTTTCTACAATTTATTTGCTATAAAATTTATAAAAAAAAACTTTAGATAGGTTATGTGTGTCCTTTTTTTATAGAATAGTGTGTAAAACAGTTGTTTTTATGTTGATCAGTTTTTGAGAAAATTACCCAACTTATGTTTGTTTCTATTGAACTCCTTGAATATTTCTATTTTCGTTGATTAGATTTTATTTGGGAATTAAAATACATGTACTTTTCCCATTATTTATTTTATTTTATATTAATTTTTTTATAAATTTTGCATTTTTTTATAAAGGCCATGACAGAAAATAACAAAACGATATTTTCTAATACCTATTTTTTAGCTTAACTACCCAAAATTATTATTTAATTAAAATTCAACCTTATATAATAATTTTAAGTAATTTAAATAATTTGTTTTAGGTTTAAAAAACATATATTTTTAGTTTGTTGTTTTTAACTATTTTTTGACTTGCCTTATACCTAAAATAAATAATAATAATAACAATTATGTTTTTAAAATACAATAAATGTTTATTGGTACAAACAAATGTGAAGTCTTTAATGAACCCAATTTATGGCATTATAAATGTAAATGTTTGTTACATTTCCGATGGCTCTTTTAAGTTTTTGGCACTTCTTTAATCGTATTATTTTTAAAATAAATTATGTATGTTAAAAGCCCCAGAAATAAAAATCTATTAGTCTATTTTTTGTTTTTTATTTTGTCATTATTTGTCGTGGCCTACTGTAAAAAAGCCAAATTAACGAAAAATGTAAGTTTTTAAAAAAGGAAAAAAAGTACATACTACCCTTTATTTCTAAAAATACTTGATTGGAGCCTAACTAACGCAAATAAAAGTATACTATAAAAAGAAACATCCGTTGATAGCTAAAGTTACGAGTTAAAAAAATTTGTTAAAAGGGTCAAAAGCAAATACTTACCCTGTAGCTACAAGATAAATCTCAATAGCCATGAACTGCTGTTGCTACAGTTAATTCCTTTTTTTTTTTTTGATTTATCCGTTCTACACTCTAATAAAAATTTAAAACAAAAAATTTACAAGGTAAAAGGAAATTTTTATACACATTTTATTATCTATAGAATATTTGCCTTAATAAAATGCATATTTGTATAGTTTTAGGGCCCTAATAAATAAATATCCCTGCAACAAACTTAAAGTTAGTGGTTAGCTAAATAAATATAAATCCAGTTCAATTTTACAAATTTGCTTTCATTTGATTAAATTTAAGTCAGCTGGTTGAAACTGCTTTCAAGAAATATTGCATTAAAATAATAAAAATTTGTATCATACAAGGTAAATTCTAAATTTCACAAAAATTTTTAAACATTTGAATAGGAGGCCACAACTTAGTATTTAGGCATAACTTTTGATTTTAAATAACTTTTTTAATTTACATGTTATATAATTTATTTAAATAAGGGTACTTTATTTTAAATGTGGCAGACAATGATTCTTCATGAATGATACTATAAGAATTTCGGACTGACCCGTCCAATCGGATTCGATTTTTACGATGTAACTCATTAAAAAGTGATATCGGTACTATTACTAGATTAACCAGCTTGGTGCTATAAATATCCAATCATTTTTTTAAATGGAGTTCGTCATTTATTTTAACTGCATTAAATTGGATGGATCAAATTTAGTAACTTTCGTAATTTTCAATAACTATCTTTATTGGTTGCTGGGATATGATACACTACTTTTTAGTAAAAGTACGTTAGCGCCTAAGTTTGAGGGTTTTAAGGCTTGCCTAATTATTCACTGATATTGGCATTGTTGCCAAATTTTAATGGTTTTGGTGTTGTCATATTTCGGTAACTGGTAAAGATTGAATTTTAAAAATTTGGAATCCTATTAGAGTAGACACGCTCCATTTATTTAAAATACTAAAAATATTACGTGTAGCGCAAAAGTGAAATATCTGGCAACAATGACGATATTATTGTTGAATTCTAAAGTAGAATTGAGCTGGTAAGAAGCCAGAGGCGTCATGGAAATAACGATGGCAATCAACTATTTCTTTTTAATCGCATCGTTTTAATAGTATGCGAGCAACAAAAATTAAAATTATTTAAAAGTTAGACTAAACTCATGACCGCTTGGCTTTTTCTCGGCTGAGTCACAGTCTACTTGCCCAGAAACCTTTAAATACCGAAAGTTTTAAAGGCAGCCTTATAGGTTGTAGAGCAATTTAAGCGCATATAAACTTTTTACCTGGCAACGGTGTTAAAACTACCATTAGATTCTTCATGTCCGATACTTTCCAGATACCAAATTTTGTAAATGTAGCTTAAGCGGCTTTAAAGATATTTAAGAGTTGAAATACTTTTAACTTACCCAGTATGTTGTATGCATGTATGTATGTATAAACATTTATTTTTTAGTTAAATCTAATTTATTGGAATACTTACATAGTACAAATATTGTGTCTAGGTCTCCATTAAATAATATTAAATACCGTATAGCATAGACACTAGACACGAATTGTAAGACACAGTTATAATTAACAAGATTCTAATTAGTGTTGGTTAACCTAAATAATTAGTGGGAAAAACATTTTTTTTACTTAGATTAAAAGCAATTAGATATCATTAATCATACCAATAATAAAATAAACCGATGTAAGCAATAATGGAGGCTGCCAGCCGTAATACTGTAGAGACGGGCAGGGTAAATGTTAAATTGTTAGAAGCGTTTGCTTGGTAGTCTTTAAACGAGCAATTATTAAATTATCGTATTAAACCAAGAATAAACCGCTTCTATTTTTTCTATTACAATAAAATATACAGGGTATTAAAACGCAAAATTATTAAGAAAATAATACCTTTTTAAAATAAACTGCATAAACAATAATAAACATGGCGTCAAAAGTCCTTAGGAAATTCCACTAATACTACTTTCTTGAACTGCCATGGTCTTTAATTTTTTACTGATACTTATAAAATTATTTTGGTAATAAGATGGCAAAAAAATTATATTTTAATTTTTAATCAGAAAGCAATGAAACAAAAAAATTTAAAAAAGTACTTGTCTAAAAACAGACCTAATTTTTTATTACCTTACGATATTACTAATACTATACAGGGTAGGACCAAAGGTTGTTTTTAATAAAACACCCTGTATATTATGTTGGGGAAATATTATTACATTTATACTAATGATTTTAGGTATTTTTCCACATACTTTTGGTTTCACTAAACAACCTAAACTTAAATATCTCAAAAACCGATGCTTAGACCATTTTTTTCAAAGTATACCTTTTTGTGTATAAAGTATAGGGGAGTTTACTGAATTACTTGCATGGTACATACAGGGTGATCAAACTAAAGTCGGCACTATTGCTAACTTCTTTATTATTGAAGATACAAAGTTGGTTAAATCAGCAAAATTGTAGTCATTTTTTGCTGATTAACAATTAGGTTCTTAATTTTTGGCACAAGATATACTTTTTGTTAAATGGGACACCCTGTATATTATATCACCTTTTAAAAGATATATTAAAGAGTTTCAAAAAGAGTTCACATGTAATATATCCAACTTTTACTAGTTTCGAAATTATGGTTATCCTTAGGAATTTGATAGTAAGCTGGCACTTTTTAAATAAAACACCCTGAATGTTGCATTACCATTAAATAGATAGTCTATATAGTATCTCCTATATTTAGTTTTGAAAATATGGCTATCCAAATCTGAAAATTATGTCAAATTCCTATTATGTGCACAGCTCTAAAGTATAATAGATAGTATATCTATTATTTTATAGATTTTGATGGCCATATTTTCAAAACTGTTAGTAGGTGCTTAAGTCTGTGATAATAGTTAAACTCAAAAATGGTAATTTACCAACTTCTTTTATTCCTATCTTTCATACTAGTAACTAAAACTTAGCAAATGTATTTTTTGACATTACCTGAAGTCCTAATTAATTTGCGTCCAATCATGGCCACCTAGATGCAATATAACGAATTGCCAAAAAAACATACAGGGTAGTCCATTGAAAAATATAAAATTGGGGCTATTTTTGGGTAAACCGAAAGTAATTGGTAAGTAAAATATATTTAAAACCTTCCTTTTTTCATACTATTTATAGTACAGAAAATGAAGTTAAAAAAGTGAAAACCCGGAAATTCCTTTGTCCTGCATGGATTGACTTTAACAGAAGGTAAGGAATAGCCCAAGAATCCAAATTTGTGTTTAACCAATGGGTGCCCAAACCCTGGAGGTGGAATATTTTTATTATATATTAACTTAAAAAATTAATCAAAAGAGTGATTCTGAGCAAAAAATGTTTTATACATTTTTTCATGACAAAAGAAACGCTGCATTTTTTGCGCAAAGTTGTTTAAACAATTTTTAAAGTACATAATCAGACTTTTCTGTAAAAATAAAACAATTTAAAAATTAGGTGAGTTATGATAGAAATAAGTTACTGTTTTTTTATCTAAAAAAAAATCAATAAATACATCATTTACTACCCCCTAATAAAGGCTTACCTTCACTCTTTTACAATTCTCTTTATACTCGTATACATAATACGTCCTAGAAGGTAAACCAATTTAAAAAGCCTAATTTCAAAAATAATATGTAGATTAAAATGCTTCCAATTGGCCTATTCCATTTTTAAAGTTTTTGTGAGGTTTTTAAGTGCTGCGAGGCTCTGTAAAAAAATTCTTTAAGATTCCTTGGTTTTTAAATAGGGTGAGTTTAAAAGGCCTAAAATAGGTGGTGCTCATTTGTAAATAAAGGTTTTAAACGACTACATCTCGCCAAATATTCATAGTACAGAAAATATTTACAAAGAAAAATGTTATTATTAAAAAGCTGCGATTTAAAACTTTCTCTTTTTTTCTTATCTTCATTATTTTTGGGGTTATTTAGAAAAAAATAGTGAAAAACATGAAACTGTTAAAAATCGCTTGTCCTTTTAAGCTTTTTTTTAAAATTAGGAATTTGAAATTGGTCAAACTTTTGGACCTATTATTAACACATCTATTAGAGGAGCAAAATTGCAAAGGGATAAAGGTTAACTTTAACCAGGGGTTAGTAAGGGGTTGTCTTAATTAATTTTTTCGTAAAAAAATTATAATTTTATTTTTATCATAACTCACTTAATTTTTATGCTAAAACTTATTTTTGGAAAAAACCGGTCTAATTAGGTTTTTTAAAGAAGGTTTTATGAGTTTGCCTTAAAATTTGCGGAATTTTACAGTTGTTTGACTTTAAATCTATAATATTTTACATTTAAGGAAAAAAACGCTAACCAGAACTAACCCCAACTAACTCGCTGTATCTTGGTTCGTATTGGTCGTAGAAATATTATAATAAAATAATCTTGTTTGTTCTTTTAAAACCTATAATATGTGCTTTCCACAGTTTTTTTTATTAAAATATATAATTTTTGAGTTATTTGAGAAAACCTCATTTAAAACGTGATTTTTTTGTCAAAAAAGTATTACTTTTAATCGCGAATAACTTGGAAAATATTATATACGAAAAAAATATAAAAATATTTTTTAATTAGAATTGCTATTTTATTGATTCCTGTTGGGTTTGGGTATTTCCTAGGGTTTGGCGCCCTTCGGTTCGATATAGATTTTGTTTCTTGAACTATCTCCTACTTTCTGCTAAAATGTCAGATCCATCCATGCAGGACCAAATAATTGCCAAGTACTTCATTTCCTGTACTATTACCTACTTTTACCAAGTCTCATTTTAATATATCTAATAACGTAAGAGGTATGGTGTTTGTTGACACCCGGTAGGTATGTAAGTTTGGTGTAAGAAATTGGTGATTTATCTGTGTCCCATTAATTAGTGGCCACTCAGTATTTATAAATTAGTAATAATTACTGACTTATCATTAGACTTGTATAAACTCTTGTTTACTGTCCTATAAAATAAAATAAAAATTTTAATGAAGCCACAAAAATTTTGGCATAAATCTGATTATAAAAATTAGACATTTAGAAATCTTCTAATTTTAACTTAATTAATATCGAAAAAATTCCAGTAAATCATTTACAATGAATAAAAATGATACGCTGCTACATTTATTTTGTGAAATTAATTAAATTGGCTGTAATTCCCTTTCCAAAAATATTAATTAAAATTTGTAGCTTGAGGCGCAACCCCAATTTAAATATTTTTAAATGATAAAAAATTAATCACCATAAATATAATTTTATTATTTTCCTTCAAAAAAAAATGTTACTCTTTATGAGATACCTTAAATAGGCTAATCGTATTTCGGGAAATTTTACATAATACATTGTACGTGTCCTCAAAAAAATATTGGGAATGAAAATTTACATTTTAATTTTTTATAATATTATGTAAAAAATAATATTTTAAGCTTCTTTTTGTAAAGATATATAAAAAGTAATTTTATTAAAAATAAAAAAGTGTAAATAATTAATTTACCAAAACCAATACATGCATATAATATGTAGATTAATATAGTTAGGTACAGGCTGTTACAGAATATTGATAAAAAGAAAATTAAGGGCAGATTAAACATAAAGAAATGTAAAGAAAAGTTTATTTAAATATTTCTTTGTCTGAAAATTTCTCGTAATGAAAATACAGGGTGATAAAATTTTTTAAAAAACACTTATTATAGTAAAAATTCTTGGACCAATTATAAACCCTATTTAAATAAATGTCAAAGCACACTAGGGGCTCAGCTCTCAGTACGCTCACCGACCGGTCAAGTATTTTAAAACTGTTCATATTAGGCGCTTTGCTCTTGGTACGCTCTAGGTACGCTCAGGTCTTGGACCGGTCATTTTTCTCGCGGATATTTTGAAAAAACCGTGATTAAACCTCTGTGTTTATACCGGGTGTACGAATCTATTTAAAAATTTATAACTCCTACTAGTTTGAGATGTATGAAAATGAGATTTAGTATAGATAAATGGTATAGAGTTTATTTTTAACTATACTGTAGTTGTACCCAAACTGAATTGACGGTAGGTTGATCGTTGTGTGTGAATAGCATACACAATTTTTGATCACGACCGAACGCTAAGCGTAAAGGTGGGTGCAGACTTAAACATTTTAGCCCGAACGAACAGAACGAACTGAGCGCGCAGGAAAAAACAGGACGAACAGTCCAAACAAAATATCGTTGCATTCTAGCGAATTTACATGATAATAAAAGATCGACTTGTTCTGAAGTATTTGTATTGTAGGTATTTGCTCTTATTTTTTTCCACAAAAAGAAGAAAGGGTTTTTCTAATAAAAATAAAAAGAAGATAATTGTATGTAAAAGACATGCATCCTGAGAAAGTAGTAGCTTTTACCGCTTTTTTATTATTTGTAAAATGACAAAAAAGAAGAAAAACAGAGAAGCCAATGGATACGAAGATTGTTTCTACATCGTATTGATTTAATACAACCCATGTTTGGGATTCCACAGCACAGGGTATTGCTCATAAGTGTCAATTAATTTTAAACACTTTTCCCTGTCCCATTCTATTTCAAGTTATATTGTACCTAACCTTAATTTACCTCCAAACAACACAAAACAAAAGACCCGAATGGTGTGAGCAACTCGAACTTTCTAATATCCCGTCAACTGAATAATTCGGCGAACAATAAATCCTTTTGAGCAATTTCGATTTACCAACTAGCTACGGAAAACGTTTGGCGCGTTCAATTCGGCTCGGACGCAGATCCAGACACTGAAAATTCTGCTCGGCGCGCTCAGTTCGTTCTGTTCGTTCGGGCTAAAATGTTCAAGTCTGGACCCACCTTAAAATACTTGACCGGTCGGTGAGCGTACCGAGACCTGAGTGCCTAGTGTGTTTAGACCTTTAGTATTATAGCTGTAACGTTCTTGCTTATAAAAAAATATAAAACTCAATTAGAGAAAAAGTTCCCGCAATGCTATGTCTACAAAATGTGCAATTATGGAAATTTATTTATTTTTGTTTTAACGTAAACAAGATACAAAAGAAAATAAAATACACTAAATCTGTCTTTTTATCCCTAATCTAAAAAAACACAAAAACTTTACATATATTTAAACAGTCAGTGGCTCCCTGTTTCTGTTAGAAATAATTTTTCGATGCTACTTGAGACAAGACTGGACTTACAATAAAATGTAAAGTTAGTGATAAATTACACCTCAATGCTATTATTGACATTGCCAAATTAAAAGAATAGTGGGTAAATAATGTTTGAAATATTTAAAACAAAACTATTTTTGACCCATTTTTCCTAACTTGGATTTTAATGTATGTTTATACAATGTCATTTATTTTTCAGGAAAATGTATAAAAAATAATCCACTCTTTTATTTAAAATAGTTTTAAAACTGTAAAGCAGATATTACCAAACCGTAACAAGGAATAATAAAACAAATAAAAATAAACATTAGGTAACTAAACAAACAAATTTAAATAGCTAAAAAAAATTAAAATAGCTAATAAAAAAAAATCTTAATTTTACAAAAAGGTTAGTTAATATCACAGCCCCACAGGAAAAATTTTTATGTTTATACACAAGAATCAGACATCTTACTGAGCTTAAAAATGGCCCTACACGTCTGGAATTGGTCCCAGAGACCCCTACAGGCCCTGGAATACGGTTTCCGGTACAAGGCGGGGTCGAGGGTACATTCTTCTTGTAATGTAAGCCAGATTATTTGTGCTCGATAGGTGTACGGCTAACTAAAATTTTCTGTTTAGGCCGGAAAAATGACCCTTAGGGGCTGGAAAATCGTGTTTTAGACGTAGCAATCACAACAGTAATATTTTCTTTAGAGTTGAATTTTAGACCTTAGACTATGCGCAAAAAGCTTATAGCTTGTTGAAATTCTCAGTTTGGGACCAGGTAAATGACCCCCGTGGGTCCTGGAAATAGTTTTTTGAATTTAGCAATTACAAAAGTTATTTTTTTGTTTATATTAGGGTTCTGAAACTTATTCTGTGCTCAACAAGTTTTTGCCAGCTAAAATTTTCAGTTTGGAGCCGGGAAAATGACCCTTAGAGGCCGGGAAATCGTGTTTCAGACGTAGCATCACAACGATGGCATTTTGTGTACTGTTAAATTATGTACACACGATGTCACGATGTAAACGTCAAATCCGCGATTTTCCGGCTTCTAAGAGGTCATTTTCCCGGCCCCAAACTGGGAATTTCAGCTGGCCAAAAACTTTTAAGAACAGAATAAGTTCCAAAATTTAGATTTACATAAAAATCCCACTGGGATTGCTCAGCAAAAAGAACTATTTTCTGGCCTCTAGAGGGTCATTTTCCCGTCCCAAAGTAATAATTTTAACAGTTCATAAATTTGTCGCGCATTGTGTCCAGAATTCAAATGTACTTGTAAATATCACTGTTGTGATTGCTACGTCAAAAACACGATTTTCCGGCCCCTAAAATTAATTTTCCGGGTCAGGAAATTTCAGTTAACCGTCGACCTATCTTGCACAAATCCGGCATTGGCTTCAGCAGGCACCCTCAACTCCGCCTTATCCCGGAAACCATATTCTAGGGCCAATTCCAGACGTGTAGGGCCATTTCCGATTTAAATTTAGCGTCAAAAAATACATAGGAATACATATGTCTGACTCTTTGGTATTAACTTTTATTTTTTTGTGAGGCTGTGTAATAATTTAAAAAATGACATATTGAAAATACAAAGCTAATATCAAAATTAAAATGTTATTTTTGGTAATGCGTAAATGCAAGTGGCCGCAAAATTAGCGTGCACTGCGAAAGCTGCACATTAATTTCGCTTTCAAGCCAATTGCCCGCTTAACGCTCATCGCTCTTTAGTCTGGCAGTACACTTATGTGCTTATCATAACGGAGTAGCTGAGTCGGCTGCCGACTCGGCAAAAATCATTTTTGAAACTAATTTACGACGTGTGACACCTTTTAATATTTTTACAAAAAAGCTACAAACAAATAATTGTTAAACCTATACAATTTTGCACAAAAACAACTCCATTTGGTTATGGTCAAATAATAAAAATGTACCTTATCCAAGCATCGAAATTTTACAATAATTTTAATTTTGTTTTTGTTTTATTGCTCTACATTTTAAAAATATTGCAGTTTTAGACGTAAACTAGAATTTGTTCGCTAATTAGTCGTGCTCAAAGAAATTAGCTGACCGCTTAACTTATTAGGATGATATTTCAAAAGTGCATTTTTAAAAGAGTAATTAAATTACGACGTGTCACACTATATAATAATAATACAAAGAGCTTTAAACAAGTAAATATAAAATTTACATAAAATTGCCCGAAGCGACTCTACGTGGTTATAGGAGTAATAAAAATGTATCCCAAGAGTACGTATTTGGGTCAATCTTTCAACTTTACTAAGCTTTACTTTTATGAAATATCGGAATTTTACAATATTTAAAATTCTAATTTAGTTTTTAGCGTTTAGCGGTCTATATTTAAATTATTGCAGTTTTAGACCCATGCCTTTAAAAAAAAAACTGCAGATTCGGATAAAATACCTACATTTAAGAGTTAATAAGGAAACCACAGGGTTTTACAGTAAAGAAACTATTTTAAATTTATTTTAATACCTTTAAATACGTTTTAAATATAACAAATTTCGGTATTTAAGAGTTTTTTGACATAAACTATTTACATACGATTTTTATTTTTAACTATTGACTAGAGCCTTTTCGTTGACCTTGCAGTGTAGAGCAAGTCAAGTCTGAACAGAAGATTACACAATCGTGATTCGGATTTTTAAAACAAATTCAGTAATAAAAGTATGTCATGGCTCACTTAAATTGTTTTGAAGGTACAAAGTGTTTTTAAATTTCTACAATTTGACCAGGCACTTGTAACTTGTTTGATATTAGAAATAGAAAAAAATTAAAGTAAAAAGTTTTAGGGATTTTTATGTAGAATTATGTGGCGTAACTATAGTTTTTCTATTGGCTATTATCTTAAAGGTATAACGCAAAGTTGTTTTTTTTTAAATGAGACACCCTGTTTATTTTATCCTCACTTGAAAGGTCTCCTTAAAAGCTGTAAGAAATACACTAATTTACACTTTTAATTTACCTAGTTTTTAATAGTTTTGGAACTATGACAAATTAAATATAATCAATGTGGTATTTTTACGGCTTTAGAAATCTATTAGTGTAACATACACAGGGTGTTTCATTAAAAAAACTGTGTAATATAACTTTGAAATAAAAGTTAATGAAAAATTATAGGTATGCCACTGAGTTCTACATAAAAATCCCTAAAACTCTTCTATTTACATTTTTTTGTCTGTAAGTCTAGCCAAATTGACAAAATTTAAAAAACACTCTGTATCTTCAAAACAAACCAAGTTAGTCATTATTTACTTTTGCCATTTAATTTGTTTTAAAAATTGAAATCTAGAAGGTGTAATCAGATTTGTTCTATTTCTTTACGTTTTCGCTATACCCTGCAGGTCAACAAAAAGCGCCACCCTATACACTACTTTAAATTTCTAGCAAAAGTCACAACTTTTGTGTGCTACCCTATCAGTATGTGCATTGTGCAATCTAAGTAAAACAAGAAAGTCTTTCATGTTTTCTAGAATAAAAGATATACTTTGTAAAAATTACTTTTAGGCCCAGTTTTACAAAGCAGGTTTAAACTCAGTTCTACTGAACTAAGGTCAGGCCTTTCCTTCCTGAACTTTCCGTAAAATCTCAATTTCTTTTAATTTCTTAACACTGATAGCGACAAAGAGATTTTATGGAAAGTTAAAAGCCTGACCTCAGTTCTGTAGAACCGAGTTTGAACCTGCTTTGTAAAACTGGACCTTAATACCCCATCCGAGTTACGCACCCCAGGCGACGTATTTGGCTAAAGAAAAATACGTTGTCACATATGGTGGAGGCTCCACGGTCCCCGTACATCTAGAAGAAGTCGTTCCGATAAATGCCAGGCCCCCAGTATAATCTCCGGACGAGAAGCCAAAGCGACTCCAACAAGACAGAAGACTTTCAACCCCGCACAGAAGTACAGAAATAGGCACAGTCACTTCGCCGTTCCAGCCAGCCAGACGCCTACTACGATCACCCCCGACGCTGCCGAAAACAGGAGACCTTATTAAGATCACACTAGCAGGGACCAACGCCACTGGACAAGGGCAGTCAAAAGGACAAGACAACCACAACCAGCAGGCACCAGGACACCAAGGGAGCACCTCTAACGACCAAGGGCAGACGGAACAAGGCATCCCCCTCAGTCAGGAAACAAGTCACCAGGAACGGCAGGAACCCCTAGAAACCAGTAAGGACATCCAAGGCACAGGACAAACAGAGGACAGACCGGCGGTACTAACGAGAAACATGGCCAACACGACAATTCTGGACGCAATGGCGACGGCGAGGAAAGCAAAGGTGCCTGAATTTATCAACCCGCCCACGTTCCACCCCTGTAAAAATAGCGCAGTAGACTTCCTGAGAGCATACGAACGAACGGCCATTGCAAACGGATGGGATGAATCTTTCAAGATAGCTTATTTCCAAACTTTTCTGGATGGTGCCGCAAACATATGGTTCGAGGACTACATGGCCCAAAACCCGAACAACACATGGGAAAACCTTTATGAAGACTTTAAGGCGGAATTTGAAGACAAGGACTACAAAAGGACGCTGCTGAAACGACTCCAAGAACGAGCGCAAAGGCCACAAGAGCTGGTTAGAAACTATTTGTACGAGTTGCGAGCCCTGTACTATGACTATAAAACAGAGTGGGACTTTGAAGAATTTAAGAAGATATTTGAAGACGGGCTGTCCGAAGATGCATACTATCATTATTACTGGCTAACCAATCCGCCGAACCGCCCCCAGGAAACCTAGAAGAGCTGAAAGCGTTAACAGTAACAATCGATAAGGCCCCAAAGTCAAGAGACCCCCCAGACAGCCAGCACCATACAGAGAAAATGTCCGTTTTGAGAGGAATACTCAACATACACCAACGTTTAGACAGGAACGCCACTGGGAGAGAAGAAACTATGATGACCACCCTAGAAATAGTCAACGGCCGCCATTTAGGTCTCAGAACTACCCAAGATCACTCTCCGGGCCACAGCAGAGAATACAACTATAGTCAGCACCAGAGAAGACAAGAGGGCTTCCAAGCAAGAAATAGAAACAACAACCCAGTATGCTATCAATGTGGAAAGCACGGGCACTTTGCAGCAACCTGCACAAAGAATAACAACCACCCAAATGGAAGAGGATGGCGAAACTAGACACCCCGACCATCCTCGCTCAGGGTGCCAAAGGAAAACAGGGCGTCCTCCAAATTCAAGTAAATATTGGCAACAGAAAAGTAGAAGCAATAGTGGACACCGGAGCACAAAATAACGTTATACAAGAAAAATGGGCAACAAATTTTAGAAAAAGACAAGCAACACCGTACTGCTGACAGCGGGTGGACATCGGATACCAGTGCTAGGGGAAGTAAACGTGCCAGTACAGATACAAGGATACCCAACCTACAGAAGCACAATAACGGCCAAAGTAATCGCCAAAGCTCCTTATCCACTAATCCTAGGAATGGACTTTTTAACAAGTAATAACGCGGTAATAAACCTTGCAAAGAAGACCCTAGTACTAAGAAACCGGCACAAGATACCTTTAAAAATGGGAGCGGCCACCAAGCAATCGATATCCGGACTAATGTGCGAAACCCACGCCCACACCCAGACGAAAAAATTAATGGAAGAAGATGGAGAAAATATGAACCAAGGACCAGACCTAGGGGACCATATCCAGCCAATCACAGGGGAAAACCAAGGGGCAAATTCAACGTGCCAAAGAAGCAAAGGCCAGGCAATAGAAGAAATAGGACGTACCGCTACAGAAAACAAGAACATGAGCAATCAACATACCAGTCAAGGGGGCACTATAGAAAACGAGGGAACGCACAGTATATGCAAAATTCAAGAAAAAATAGCCAAAGTGACATCACAGCATCAACGAGGAGCAAATCTCAAGAAGAAGAGCAGTCACCCCTAAATGTAGCAATGATAGAAACACCGAAAATATGTAAATTAGAGTACTAAAGGACTATATACTGAAGCACGAAGAGACACGAACACTAGAATTAACCACCACAGGGAACCTGGATATGGATGACGAAGAATCCATCTATAATTGCATCTACAATAACAAATTGATGACGTCAAGGCAGATCACACCAGAATCACATATCTTTACGGATGGCGAAAAATTATTTTTGAAAGTAAAAACAAGGTCTCCAAAAGAAGTACGCATACACAAGGGCACAACACTAGCATACCTCCAAAAAGCTGATCAAGAAGAAAACGAGAACAAAGAAGGCAATTGGCTTTTGTTTTCCCAAGAAGAACCCAAACAGGACGAAAAAGTTACATTAGAGGACCATAAACTAGAGAAGATAACAAATAAAGAAATGAAGAAGGCCCTACAACATCTTCTCCTGGAATTCAATGACGTTTTTGCAAAATCACCAAAATATATGGGAAGAACAAACCTTACTGAGCACAAAATAGATGTTGGTGACGCACAACCAGTAAAAAGTCGCCCATACAGAGTGTCGCAAAAAGAACGAGACATAATAGACGACCAAATTAAAGAAATGCTGGAAAGTGGCGTAATACGACCCTGTCACTCGCCATGGGCAAGTCCAGTAGTACTGGTGAAGAAAAAGGATGGGACCACAAGATTCTGCGTTGATTACAGAAAACTGAATACGGCAGTAAAGAAATCCAATTGGCCTTTACCTCAAATCGACGATATTTTAACATACTTAGGAGATGCAAGATGGTTCAGTACGTTAGACATGTTTTCAGGATACTGGCAAGTTCCAATAGCAGAAGATTCAAAACAGTACACCGCCTTTATAGCACAAGGACATGGCTCATACGAATTTAATGTACTCAGCTTTGGCCTCAGCAACGCACCAGCCACCTTCCAGGAGCTAGCAGACAAAGTTTTTGGGATATGAAATGGAAAGAAGTATTGATTTACCTGGACGACATAATTATATTTTCAAAAACTTGGGAAGAGCACCTGCTTAAACTACGACGAGTATTTGAACGACTGAGACAAGCAAACCTTACCCTAAAACCCAGCAAATGCGAATATCTCAAAGAAGAAATTAGGATTCTGGGATACAAGGTCAGCAAAAATGGCATTCTTCCCGATGATGCAAAAATTAAGTGCATAAAGGATTTTCCCAGGCCACAGAAAGTGAAAGATGTGCAAAGTTTTTAGGATTATGCAATTTTTACAGAAAGTTTATAGAAAATTTCGCAATGATTGCTAGACCACTACACGAGGTTACCAAAAAAGGGCCGTATTTCCAGTGGGGGCCAAAACAAGAAGAGGCATTTAAAATTTTAAAGGAAAAACTGACATCTCCACCAACTCTGCAGCACTTTAACCCTAATAAAGGAACAATTTTACGGACCGACGCAGCCACATGCGGCATAGGAGCTATCTTGCTACAAGAAGACGAGAATCATCAAGCGCACCCTGTAGCGTACATCAGTAGAAGCCTCTCTGCCAGCGAAAAGAACTATACGATAAGTGAACTAGAGTTACTCAGCGTCGTCTGGTCTCTAAGCTACCTCAGACATTTGATTTATGGCCGTCCAGTGAAGATAGTGACTGATCACCACGCCCTTTGCTGGATGAATTCTATCAAAGAAAATAACAGACGGTTAGCCAGATGGGCACTCAAGCTAGCGGAGTTCGACTACACTATTGAATACAAAAGTGGGTCAGCCCATAAGGACGCCGACTGTATGTCCAGGAATCCTGTACTACATCCAGGAGAAGTCAACAGCAGAGAAGAAGAAGACGAGCTACCAACTTTTGCGGTAAAATCTATAGAAGTGGCTGCACTACAAGAACAAGACCCGGAGATAAGCCAACTAAAAAGAGCAGTTACAAATCCCGAGGACACAGATATACCCATAGCCATAAGACGAAGGGCTAAGAACTTCAGGATATCAGACAATACCCTGTATAAGATGAACACAACTAATAGGGGCCTAGAAAAAGTTTTGGTAGTACCAAAAACAATGCGAGAAGAAGTATTATGGGAGTTGCACGCCGCACCAACCAGTGGTCATTTAGGATTAAGCAAAACTATGGAAAAAATCAAAGCCAGATTTTTTGGACAGGGATGATTAAAGATATAGAAAAATACGTCAAAGGATGCCCAGACTGTCAAGCCAGAAAAGGTCAGCCATATAGGAAGACGCCAGGGCTGTTGCAGCCAATTCAAATAGGCCCTATATTTGATAAAATTGGAATAGACTTGTTAGGACCTTTTAGGAGAAGCAATCAAGGGAAAACTATGATCGTAGTGGCGACAGAATATGCAACAAGATATGCAATCACTGCAGCATTACCAAATGGCAAAGCAGGACCAGTGGCCAAATTTCTTTTGGAAAAAGTGTTCTTAATACACGGGATACCCAGGACCGTACTCAGTGACAGAGGAAAAACTTTTCAATCAGAATTAGTGACTGAATTATCAAGACTTATGGGGGCCAGAAGCCAGTTTACAACAGCATATCATCCTTGCTGCAATGGTTTGACAGAAAGGCTAAATAAAACAATAGCAGACATGCTATCAATGTACTGCAACACACAACAGACAGACTGGTGCAGCTATCTACCATTTATTACATTTGCCTACAATACTGCATTACAAGATACTACCAAGTTTAGTCCATTTATGTTAATCTTTGCAAGAGAACCAACCCTTCCAGCAGAGGCAGCACTTGTGGATGCAGAGGGAATGTCAGACACACTTCAAATCAGGGAAAAAGCACTATCAATAAGGGCAATAGCCGCAGAAAATATAAAGAAAAGACAAGAAAAAGCAAAAATAGAATTTGACGACAGACATAGAGATTTGCAGTTTCAGCCCGGGGACAGAGTAAAAGTTTTCATCCCTATCAGAAAAGTGGGGCGCAGCGAAAAATTACTACTAAAATGGTTTGGTCCATACAAGGTACTAAGAAAAATGGGGGAAGTAAACTACGAAGTAGAAAAAATTGGAGGAAGAAAGAAAAATGTCGACATTGTACATGTAAGCCGCATGCTCCCATACAACGATCCTTGGACATCCGCGTCGCCAATTTGTGATGAGGAGGAAAACCAGACGGCGGCGGCGTCCACACAGAATAGGCGAGAGGGGGAGGAAACCGTGGCAGAAAAGAATAGGGACTCCGATAGTGAAGATTCAAACGAAGAAGATAATCACGAAGGAGTGGGGCTAAATGCACTGTGGCCGTATAGAAGTGATAAACAAAAATCGCGCACGAAAAGAAACAGTGTCAAGTTTATTATAAAAATGGTCGAATAGTGGAGGAGAAATGGGGGACATACACGCAGATTGAAAAAAAAAGTCTCACCAATAACTTATTTTGGTTTACAGGGTCCTAATCCAGTGGGTCTACCATTATGGTGCACAGGAAGTCGAAGTCTCCGCCGGAGCCAGTTGGAAGCCACTTCCAGACACGATTTCTTACGAGGGTTCAATTCCAGTGACCTACAGAGTTCCTTGGTATAGTGACAGTCCCGACGTGCCAGTACCTGCCAAGACAAGATGCCTAGAAACAGACGAAAACTGTAAAATATGGAAATATATGGACAACGTAGCTGCAGCAGTGGATAATGAAGTAAACACACTAGCCGACAACTGGAATATTACCTACCTAAGACAGCAGTCCAGGGAGAGGCGAGCCCTATCCTTATCCTTTGTTGCTGATGGCCTAAATTGGTGCTGCGGTGTTGCCACACAACAGAAGCTAGACTCCATGGTAATGGACACTAATGTGCTAAAAGCAAGAATGCAGTCGATCACAAGAGGCTTGGAAACCACCATTCAAACTATAGGGGAAGACTCCATTCAGATGCAGCGGGTCCAAGAGGAAACAGCCACAGCCCTAAAAATTACAGAATCGAGAATTAAAATTTTGGAAAAATATGCTGAAAACATGGCAAATCAAGCAAGAAAAGAGCAGCTGGATATACACAACCTTATGATGGCTACGCTGAAAACTAATTTGGATTTCTCCAGAAAAATTTTGAAACTTACCAGAACCATGAAGAACCAAGAAGTCCTGCACGCATGCAAACAGCAGCAAATTCCAATCACCATCGTAAAACCATCCATCCTGAGGGAAGACCTTGAACATCTTGAACAGGAATTAAGAAAAAATGGACATGAACTGACACTACAACTCCAAGAGCTATCGAAGTACTATGAACTGCCCATATGTGAATGTACCTTTACCCACAATGAACTGGTGATCCATATCAAGATACCTACAAATGAAAAACAACATCAGTGGAAAATGTATGAATTAGTAACCTACCCATTTGCCTGGCAAGGTCAAACCTGCATTATTGAACATGACACCCTGTATATGGCAGTTTCTGAAAAGAACAATAAAATTCAACGCACAAGACAGATATACTGGTACAGGTCTACATTTATGCTCACAATATGGAAATAAGCTATGCTACTTACCCAGGTTCGCAGCAGACAGCCTCAAGGGTCCATCATGTGCAACAAGACTGTTCCATGGCACTACAGTGGAAGATCTAACGGCTCACTGTCCAATGCGGTGTCATCAATCAACACTACTGGTAATTACAGAAGTCAATAACGACGAATTTGTAGTCACTCACCCCCCGAAGGACATAGTTATAAAGTGCAGAACATCCACTACACCGGTACCCAGCAACATCACAACAGCAACCAGGGCAGCCAAACTTGTCATTCCATGCCAATGCAGTCTACAAGTAAACAAAGAAATTTTAATACCTGAAAGATACCCATGCAAGGACGGAGGCGAAGATTTAAAAATAAATCATGTAATTCCAGCAGGATGGACTACGCTAAGATCATTTGTACTGAACCCCGTATCAGCACCACAGCCACCCAAGTTTAACAACATCCAGGAATGCCCCAATAGCAATTGGTCCCTCAGCATACCGCATCTTAATCTAACATCCAGCAGAAACCTAATAAAAAATATAGCCAAAGAAATTAAAGAAACCAATCAAGACGTAAAAACGTATACATGGCACACCGAAAATCACAGCATTATGCTAGTTTGGAATATCCTCTTGACAGCCGCCCTTATTTACCTGGTTTTTCACAGACAGTACCTACCAGTCATTTCTCTAGGACACCCGGTAGCAGCGCAAGACATGCGGGCAACAAAGGAGACACACGGCAGTATTTGCAACGACATGTGGCACATCTCGTATTAATACTAATCTACATAATATTTAAAATATTTTCGTACTTACGGGACAAAAACAGAATGGAAAAATCCAACACCACAGAGGACCCAGGCACCACCGAACCACTTGACCTTAACACCGAGTACACTTTGGAGGTCGTCAACCAAACCCCGGATGGTTCGTTCACATGCACTGTTAAAAAAATGCTGAATCAACCCAGTGACATCGGCCACGGTCAGGTTGATGACATGTCGACGCAGCGGAAATGTAATTGTGCTTTGTTACATTTGTAAATTAATTTAAATAATATTTATTATATCTACATAGGTGACCAAAATGGTCCAGGGGGAAATCTTTAGATAGGCTTTTAGAGCGTTGGGGTCCAACGCTTTCAGGGAAGGGGCATATGTGAACACCTAGTATAAAAAAGTATACATTTTGGGAATTTTAAAAATATACATTTTTGGGAAATTTAAATTTTAATTGGGTTACTTAACATTGGGAAATTTGGTACATAAAACAATACGTGAAGTGTCAAGGTTTAAAAAGTAGAAATCAAACAATTTTCTAGGTTACTCTTATAATAATAAAACAAAAACATTAAACAAGCGAGTTACCTAGAAATGCAAAACAAATACTGAAAATTTAATATTTAAAGGAGAACAAAATTTTAAGACGGGGAGTAGAATCCTGACTTCGAAAAATACTGGGTGTTCCCATTGTCCAAAGAGTTTAAGGGAAGAAAGGGGGATGTTGACAATATTATTACTGGTAAAATTGTAATTTTATTTAGTGCAAAATATAATATTTTTTTATTTATTTTTAAAGTGAGTTTAAAGTGCCCAATACCCCATCCGAGTTACGCACCCCAGGCGACGTATTTGGCTAAAGAAAAATCTTAGCCTAATCAAAAATTTATAACAGCGTATTAGCTATAACCACAAAACTACACAAATAAAATAAAATTGTTTGATTTAATCCCCGTATGAATTTCAGTTTTTAAATGTTTGACCTAACCATTTATATTTTAAATCAATTTGTTTTCTTAAATTGAATCATCATACAAAATATGTAATAATAAATTTGTTAATTTAACAAATAAAATGTTGTTCTAACACTTAGCCCTAACTTAAAATAAGTTTTCTTAAATTTATTGATTTAAATAATATAAAAGTATCGAAGTAATGCATTTTTTTGTTTAATTTAAAGTAAGCAAGCAGTTTTATTGTATTTAATAAAATATCCTGGTTCGTTTTATTCAACAAACAACAATATGTTGATTTAAAATCTCGTTACGTTGTTCTAAAGAACTATTTGTTTACTTAAACCACCAAAAGTGTTAAAGTTCGTTTTAAATAAAAATTAGTCGACAGAGGGAGTAACGGGTAATAAATTATTACGTTTTTTTGACATTGAAACTATTTAAGGAATTTTTGGAAGTTTTTGTTATCGCCCAAACCGTTCTGCAATTGGTGATCTTATTTAGCTCTAAATAAAAAACCTTTGGCTAGTGTGAAAAGCTACATCTCCAGATCCGACAGCGTTTAACAGATGCAACCTTGCAATGTAAGGAAAATACAAGCAGTAAGAAGTTTTTATTTGAAAAAAATGTTTAAATTAGAATTTAAATAATTGTATTGTTAACTCTAACAAACCTAAGTTAATGGTTTAGAGATCTCTAGTAGTTAAATCATATAATAAAATTCGACATTTTTTGATGGTTAATTTAATCCTCATAAGTCATTGCTTATCCCTATTTAAACGACAGAAATAATAAAATCGAATATTAAGTGGTTGATTTACTCATTTTGTTTTTCAATGTATAAGTGCAAAATAATGAAATCAAATTATTTAATGTATTCTTCCGTATACTGTATGGTTGGCACGGGATTCTTACAAAGTTTACTTTTTGTATAGAAAACATAAAAAGTTTGTTGTTTTACTTTGATGGTATACAGAGTATACCACAAAGAACTGCTGCGATTGATTTCTCAAAACGTAAGCTTTGGACATTTTTGAAAATATGCCTTATAAAGTCAGTAGAGGACATACGACTTAAATATTTTAACAATTCTATTGCTTCCGCTTATACCGAAAATTTATGTCAACTGCCCTATTTTAAATAAAATACCCTATATAAAATTTACTTTTTAGATTCTGCGTAAAATTTCAAACATATTTTATGCAAAATGTCTTATATCTAAGTCCAACCGTTTTTGTATGATTGTAAAAGAATGTCAGTTTCTAAAATATTCAAATCAAATTTAATATTGGTCTATTCTAAACATGGCGTACGACTTTTAGGTTGGTCACCCAAATTAATTTTTGTAAGCCATATTTGATAACATTGTTAAAACAGATCAATATCTATTAAATTGTCAAATAATTTAAAAACTATAAATTTTTGGAATAGATGTCATTTTACAAACTTACCCTTTTTAATTACTTAATAGGATAAGGTAATGAAAGAATGGGCGTTTACATTTAAAAAAAATGACTTTTGAAGATTTTGTCGATATAATTTTTACCTACTATTTTTGAAAATTCTGTATTTCTTAATTGCGAAAATACTAAAAGGGACTACCAAAGAAGTTCGTTTTTATGAGGAATAAAAGCCTTATTTCTTTTAAAAGCATTTTTTAAGAAAAAAAATTGTAATAGCTTAAAAAGTAATTTTTAAATTAAAATTTAAAATAGCTTAAATACGGTTAGACTTAGGTATAGAAAATTGTACAAAAAATATAGTTATAATTTTACGCAGAATCTAAAAAGTAAATAGTATATGGGGTGTTCCATTTTTAATAAAGAAGTTGATATCAAACTTTCGGTATAACCAAAAGTTTAAGAACTGTCAAAACATTTTAGTCGTATGTACGCCAATGACTTGACCAAATTTTTATTTTTTATAGCATTTGAAAACAATCACAGTAAAAACTGGAATGCTTTAAGTATTTTAGCAAAGGAATCTTGTTCTGAAAAACGCAAAATTAAAGAAAGTGCATACAAATTATTAAATAAAGATAAATGTGAATCATCAATATATGGTAATTTAAATAACACATGGTTAACTTTGCTGCATGCTGAGGTCCATTCGGGAAAACTTTAAATTAACTTTCTTATAACTTTTTGTATTATAACTAATAAATACCCCAGCAACCAGTTATGTACGTCACTATAACACTATAACCAAACACACATATTTGATATTTAGTGGCAAAGGTTTTCAGAATTTTCTCAACAGAAAGCTAACAAATTTTAATTTTTAAACCTTAATAATAGTTAGTTTTTAAAATTTTTATTTTAATTTAGTTTTATCTTGACAACGGTGGTAGACCTGCCACCGAAACGTCGATTTTAAGTTTTTTATTTACCTATTTTAAATTTTTGAAATTTTTGGTTTTTCTGACTTGGCGTTTACCTAAAAATAACATCTACCTATTAGAATTTATATTGTATCTTAATAATTTAAAAACTACTTTGTAGATACCGAGTTTTATTACAATATTTAAACCGTACCACAAATTAATAATCTGTATTTTTCCTATAATTTACTTTTAAATATGGGTATGTTTCGTTAATTTTAGTTAGTTTATCTGTATACCATTTATACCCGCACACCCTGTATATTATAGAGCAATTTTTTTTTATTTTTCTGTCTAAAAATTTATAGTAATGGTTACAAACAAATATATATCTTGTAAATATGTATTAACCGCAATAAACGAACCTAAAGCAATTACTATTTCTTTGTGAATAAAATCTTCTTTCTCTTTCAATACTTAAATGTAATATTTTAATGGTAATTGCCTTGAACTAAAACTGCCTGTCCATTAAAACACACGGTATTCGAGCATAATATTTTGCTGCATAACTACTTTATTTAAATAGCTGTAAATTAAATAAGAAATATTAACAAGAATTACTAAATGGTACCTATATCGCAAGGAAAAATACACAAATATTTATAATATTTAAAATAACTAAAAATATTAACATAGGTACTGGGTGTCTTTAAATTATTCTTATACCAAAAAACAACACATATTTCTTATGTCACGATATTAGGATTTAAACAAAAATGTCTATGTTTAAAAATAAATAATAAGGAAGATACAGGATGTCACAGGAAATTTTTTTATAAAACTTTAGGGAACTCGTTGATTATTGTAACGGTACTCGGTATCTAAAGATTTTTTTGAATCCTTGGACAATCCACGAAGACTTAAAGCCTAAATACTAACGTACAGTGGGTGACTTAAGCATGGTCAAATGGACTTTGTTAACCTATAATTCTAAAAAAAGAACAAACAGTATATTAAAATATTCAGATTAAATAATAATTTTTATGTGTTAATTAAAGTGCGCTACCCAATAAACTATTTTAAGTGTCTCTAACGTCGCAACTTTTCTCACCCTTTAGGTGCCACATAAGTAAAACAGAAAAATTTTATAGGCTATATATATATATATATATATATATATATATATTGCCTTAGGCTGTACAGGGTCTCCAATTTTCAAAACTTTTCGTTTTCTGGGTTTCTCCGTAATTATTAGTGCTATCATAAAAGTAATAAAAGTCATGTTATCTCTTTGGGTCAAACTTAAAGACTACAAAACTAAAAGAGATACAATTTTTTTTCACAAATATTTCTTTTTTAAATTCTGCTGAATAATCTGCCATTTTTAGAGTAAGTATACGAGGTTAGGAAGAAAAATGGTATAGTTTCTAACTTTCCTAGCATTAAAAATTCGAGTTCACCAATCGACGTATTTTAGCTTTGGAAATAAAAACAAAAGACTAACGCTATCATTGTTGCGCTTTTTAAATGAAATACATTAGGTACTATGTGTATATGTTTAACTGTTTTTAGTTAATGACACCTAAATATGACATTTTCAGCTTATATCATTTAATTAAATAAGTATATCAATATAAAATGTAGGTACAACAGGTAGTACCTGATACAGCTTCAAAGTCATTAAAGTTTTTATCTAGATTTTAATTTAGTTTAGTTTCATAATCTTCTTTTGCTGTACTTGCATTTTTTGACATTCAATATAGTATATAGTATATATAGTATTGCTATCTGTAGTTTTTCATCTAAAGAATAATAAGATTATGAAAAACTAATATAAAATCTAATAGGTAAAAATTACAATAACTCAAGTATCAGGTGATCACGTGCATTACCATTACATTATTTAAATGATATATTTAATTAAATAATATAAACCAAATTAAATTTAATAATATTGTAGACTTAGACTGTAAAAACACTTGAAGAATTGTCCATGGAATTTAAAAATGAAATAATAAATATTTTATGGTGTTCCATTTAAAAACGCAATATTTATAGTGTAAGTCTTTTGTTTTTTATGCACCTCCGCTGGGAGTAGGTTCCACAGTCTAGAAACTCTAGGGATAAAAGAACGAACGAAATGGTAAGTTCGGGGCCTGTCCAATTGAACCGTATAGGGATGCATACGCGCGGCACCACGAGTTTCTCTGTTGGGAGCTGCAAGAGGAGAAACTATACTGGATAATCCGTCGGAACAGAAGCCGTAGAAGTATCTATAGAAGAGCGATAGATCTCCCACAGCTCGACGATGGGCAGCAGAAGGAAGTCTTTGAGTAAGTAAAGGATCATTAATAAGACGAACAGCCCTTCTTTGAATGGCATCAAGAATGCTGAGGGTTGTAGGGGATGCCATTCCCCAGACATGAGAACAATATTCCAGAGAGGGTCGAATTTGGGAGTCATACAAAGTGTATAAATTGGAAGGAGAAAAATACTTTTTGGCTCGGAAAAGAAATCCAAGCTTTTAAAGCCGCGGTGGCTATAGATACAATGTGTTTATGCCAGTTAAGGTTATTCTCAAATGTGACGCCCACAAGGTTAAATGTGTCCCCGCTCTGCAAAACCTGGCCACTCATAAGCATAGGATGAGTGTTTGATGATTTTTTCGCGACAAGGAACATGATTGTGTTTTGGATGCATTAAATTAAACGAGATTTTTGGCGCCCCAATCCAATATCAAATTGAGATCCTGCGTTTGCTTTCCAAGTCGTGTTGAGCGATTGGTTTGGGAACCTGAAAAGTGGAGTGAAGGGTACTATCGTCAGCATAACTATGAATGGGATTGGTTGTGAAAGAAAGAAGGTCGTTGATGTGAAGAAGAAACAAAGTTGGTGCTAGTACTGAACCCTGAGGCACTTAATTTCGTGAAAACTTAAAGAGTGGCCATCAACAATGACTGATATACGTCGATTAGAAAGATAACTGGAGAGCCAAGAGCAGAGTTTAGTTGGAAGACCGTAGGAGGGAAGTTTATTAAGAAATGCGTCATGCCAGACTTGGTCGAAAGCTTTAGAAATATCAAGAGCAACGATCTGGGACTCACCTAGAAACTCAAGAGACTTGTTCCAGTTGTGTGAAACGAAGGAAAGAAGATCTGCTGTAGATCTCTTGTGACGAAATCCGTATGGCCTGTCATGTAAAATTTTATGTTTTTCTAAATACCTAAGAATTTGCGAGTTAATGGATTTCTCCATTACTTTACAAAGCATTGAGAGGAGTGAAATGGGTCTATAGTTGGATGAAAGAGATTTAGATCCTTTCTTGGGAATAGGCTGGACACGTGCAGCTCTCCAGCTGTCTAGAAAAATACCCGTGTCATAAGAAATTCGAAAGAGCCTGGTTAAAATAGGTGCAAGTTCAGGAGCACATTTTTTTAAAACGATTGCTGGTATTTCATTTAGCCCAGATGATTTCTTGGTGTTAAGAGAAGACAGGATACGCTTAATGTGTTTTATTTTAAAAATAATATTTGGCATTTTGTGAGGAACTGGGGGAATAGTTGGAATTCGATGATTGACAGGTGGATGAAGGGTTGAATTGGCAGCAAATTGTTTAGCAAATAGTTCGGCCTTTCCTTTAGATGTAAAAATAATTTCATCTTCCAAAGTTAATGGTGGAAAAGAACTGGTACAGAAATTTCTACTGATGTTTTGGCATAGGACCAGAAGAATTTGCTGCCATTAGAGCAAGAAAGAACTTTGTTTTTATACGGTTATCAAAGGGGTCTTTGGCTTCTGAGATTGTTTGTTCAACTAACTTAATTTTTTTAAATTGGTTTGGTAGTTTTTGAAAAAATACTTGGTGTCCTTAGCCCCTGTAACTTTTATATTTTTAAAATATTAAAATAAAAATTGGTTTGCAGGGATATTACCTAAATGTGCAATATTTCATTAATTCAGTTGTTTTGTTACTTCCGGTTTAGCCGAAAATGACTTAAACTTTCTTATTTAATATGGGATACCAGGTATATTTTTATTTATTCAAATAGAGCATACCATTCCGAGAAAAATGACACTCTATTGGCAACCTTTTGACATCTAACCTAAAAATATTTTTAATTTTTATTTTAGCGTTCCAATATTGCATATTGGGGTTATATATATAATTACCTAATTTTAGTTTAATATTTTAAAAATAAAAAAATTACAAAAGCTAGGGACACCAATTATTTATGGTACGTTTTCTCGAAACTACTACTAAAAAAAGTAGTACTTGACACAAAAATGTGTACCTCCAAAAATAAAATTTGACGTGTGTATAAGTTTTCAAATAAGACAATTTGCGGGGAATTTCGTTTTAATTGAAATGCTCCGTATATTGGGGCAGTTCTAGTTATAGCTATGTAAGTATTTTCCAGTTGCTGCAGTCACAATAATAATAAATACTATGATAGAAAACATTTCAAACAAAGAGTTATTTGTCTCATTTTAATTTAAAAAATGGAAAATAATAATTATTGTACATATCTAATGCCCTTAGCTTAAATTTCCAAAACTATTAGGAATAATTATTTTAAAAGTAACATTTTAATAAAAGTCTTTAAAATGGCTTTTTAATGGTGGTACACTTAACAACCCCTGATGATGGCATTTCCAATACTATGAAAACTTTAATATGTCAAATGTGGTATTTTTTTCTTATAAGAAAACCTTTCTATGGGTAATAAAATATACATTCTGTTGCATTTAAAAAAAGGATTTTTGTATTATCACTTTAAAATACAAATCAATAAAAAAACATATGTACGCCACTGAATTCTACGTGAAAAATTCCCAATCATCAAATTTACCTTTTTTTTTTGATATTAGGCAAGTTATAACTACCTGGTCAAATTGCCTACATTTGAAAAATACTCTGTATCTTCAAAACAATTTAGGTTAGTCATTATTTACTTTTACTTCCTAATTTATTTTAAAAATTAAAATTGCACACAGACGCATACAGCTGCTAAGCTCATCCACAGCCATGACTATCGTTTAACAATGTCCTTGTAGCTAGCTTTCCACTATTTTACCGGTAGAATCCATAATCGCTTTCGGGAGTGGTTCGATACCGTAAACCCGCCTAAGGCCCAGTTTCACACTATGTGGTTACCATCACTTTTGGGTTAACTATTTTGGCAACACCAATCACATTTCTGTATTTCGTTCTTTCTGTGGTAACAAACCTATAGTTAGTGTTAACCAAATATTGTGAAACTGGCCGTTAATCTATCAGCCGCTTACCCGTGGTTATTTTCACGCTAGTCCGTTGACAGATATCAAATACTCACTTGTTAGGTCGTATCGGCCGGGAAAGAGCTAAAAGTAGAATTTTCCAGTTTTCCTTTTATTTTTTTTATTTGTGTGTTTAGCACGTATATATACAGTGCATTTCTTTATTGCCCCCCTACCTTTTAATTTTTGAACGGATCAATTATAAAAAAGTTAAACTTTGGGATATAAAATTTAGGCTTTTTTCTAGAGTAAAATTGACAGAAGAAAATTTTAAGATGGCGGCTGGGCGTTTTAACAAATACAAAATGGCGGTACGTTAAAAGTTACCTATATACCTGATTTCGATGGCCACATTTCCGAAACTAATAAAGTTAGATGTACCTAATGTGGTGGTTTCCGAAAGCTCTTTAGAAGATCTTTTTAATGGTGCCACTTGTGATAATATACAGAGTAGAAAAAAGTATATATTTTTTAATTAATCACCCTATATATTAGATTACCATTAAAATATCCTTAAAGAGCTTTAAGAAAATACCACATTTAGCTCTATTAGTTTTGAAAATATGGCCATAGAAATCAGGTATGTGTTTATGTAATTTTTAAGGTACCGCCATTTTGTATTTGATAAAGTTATTGACTTTATATTCTGGGGTTAAAAAGTACTTGTCAGGAGCTTAAAAATGATGTGCTAAAAGACTTCTCTCTTTATTTTTTTCCAAAGTGGCGCCCAGCCGAAATCTTTAAATTTTTATCTGTTAATTTCACTCTTAAATATTGAATTTATGCATCAATTTTATATCTCAAAATTTATTTTTTTTGAACTGATTAAAAAAAAATGAAGAAAGCGACAGTAAAGAAATGCACTGTTTAATTAATCGTCAATGACTGTAAAAAAAATAATGGCTAGCGAAACACAAAAAGCCGAGTTTTTGTTCAGCAAATGAAAGATACTCTAGAGAATTGTTTTGCCCTAAGAAAAAGTAGATTTATTCCAGAGATTATTAGTTTAAATGATCAGATTTTTAATTGTAAAACAACAAGAATTATTAGCAAGTTAAGTTACATTCACATTTTTACAGCTTTTTATGTATTATTTCCAGTTTTAAAACACTCTTTTTTTAATTTAATTTAATAATAATAAATTTTTTATTTCCAAGAAACTTAATGTTATTGACAGGAAATAATATACAAAGATAAAAAAATATTTACAACTAATAAACAATAATATTTAACAATAAACTGTAAAATGACTTTAAACGTTTAAAAATAAAAATACTGTATAAATAAAATAATGATATTTTTATGGTAGATATTTTTCCAGAAAATATTTTTAGGAACCTTTTGAAAACAATAATATTTTTACTATTCTTAATTTTGTGTGGTAAACTATTATATATTAGAATTCCATTATGTAAAAGTGACTCTTTGCCGAAATTACTTTTAATTTAAAATGTTTGAAAAAATCTGTTTGTCTGGTATTATGACAATGTAGTTCATTTGTAACTGTTAATTTGAAAATTAAATGATTTTCTTTATTAGGAATGGCCTAAATATCTGTACTAATTTTTAATTTATATAACCTCTTCAAATCCAAAAACCCTTTGGATTGTATAAATTTATTGTTGGTTCCAAAAATGGTAATTTATAAATACATTTAATAGCTTTATTTTGCAGGTTTTTTATTGGTTTTAATACTGTTAAACTAGCAGCTCCCCAAACTGAAATTAAATATTGAATCTTTGAATAAATTAATGCAAAATAAATATTTTTAAATAAACTAATGGAACGTAGTAACGTGCTTTATATAAAATGCCAATCAATGGAGATACTATTTCTAAGATGTCACTTCTGTATTTGGGTAAAATGCTTTGATTATTTCTTTAAAATATAATTTTTTTTTTTTTAACAAATTTAATTTGTTTTTGAACTTATAGGTCTTCTCCTAACAGATGTTTAAAAAACTTAATGAAATTACTAAAATCTATATAGGTTATAATTGTTTAAAAGAATTTGAAGAAAAATAAAAATGATATCAAGTAGCTTAATATAATGTATGTTTTCTCAGTTTTTACTGAAATTGAATGTTAGTTCTGTCAAAAATTTGTGAAAGGTAAAATATAAGGAAGTGACTTAGTATTTCGGAACATTGTTATTTAACATTTTGTTTTAAAGCAGTTTAATTTTTTAAACTATCCTGTTAACCCTTTAAATTTTACCAAAACTTACTACTGCTAATACAGTCTCAGACCATGAACCAAATTTTATAATGTATATTTTTTTTTTGAGAAATATAAAAACAAAGTTTAATTTCTCTTCCAAATGGGCCACACTGTATATTATTAAAAAATCTTTTTTATTTAAGTGTTGATTACGTTTAAAGAGTTTTTATTATTTTAGCCCCATCCTGTATATCCCTAGATTTCTAATCTGATAATTGAAAATGTAGTTTGAGACTATGGGTTTACTTTTATGATTTTTTTAATGAATTACAAATTAAAAGTTTCTCATTTATTTCACACTAAACAGACCACACTGTTAATTAACATATTTTTTAATGTATTAGACAATAACCACAAATTAGTTTACCTCATTGGTATTATTGAAAACACATTAGGCTATTCTATACAAGCACTATTTACTAATTAATTTAAACTTGGCTGAATAGCCAAAATGTTACATGATTTGCTGTTAAGTAATTAAAGTGATTTATTTGGTAATATATTAGATAAAATTGTATTTTATGTATATATATTTGACAAATGTTTAAGAAAATTAATTTATCAAAAAATATTTATAGAGTGCATAACAGAGAATCTAAAAACGGTTTTTTGGCCATTTTTGAACGCTTTTAAATTTTAAATAAACCATAACAACAAACCCTAATTTTGTTTATTTAAATTTATAAAAATAATGTGCATCCAACAAAAAAACCATTGAGGAAAGTGGTTTTGCGTTTACGCAACATTGGTAAAAACCATGGACTAAAATTAAAAATATAGTTTTTACTTTAAATGATTTTAAGTGTAAAAATATACTTAACATCTTTTACACAATAAAACTTCGGTAAATTTTACACCTGCATTTTGGTACTGATGTGCCCAATATTATTAAATCGATACTAGTTAAGTAAATTTTTTTTTTTTATTTTGAGCTAGTCAGCTTTATAAGGTTAAGCAAACGCAACTCTATTAAAGACTAAAAATAAGCGTCTAACATATTGCAGATTTACCATCAATTTACTACTACACTTTCCACTGCATTTTAAAAAACTAGCCAACACATTTTTTTCTAGAAATAACTGTCCCAATTTGCCATTCCATTGTTATGGGGGCGCTCTTCTTGTGTCCTTTAGCATTTAATAACATTAGATTAACTAATAAAAACATAATTTTTGTTTGTCTCTGCAGTAATGTCTTTTTGTCATAGCAACTTGCTAGATGATATAGTGGTTGCTTATAATCATAACAATTGATTCAAAGCAATTTCTAATTATTTAGCAAAATAGCGGTTAGCCACCTTACAATACACCAAAAAGTACTTTTTGAGACCCACAGGCACACTTAACTAACACCAAAAAGAGCCCGACAAAAAGGCACTTAGTTTGCATCCGCTAAAAAGGGTCATACTTTCACTCAGTGGCCCATTCAGTAGCAAGCGCTAGATTTCCAGCGGCTCTTTTGGATTTTAAAATGGAAGTTAAATCTTTCTAGAGATAGCTACGTGTACTCATGTGGTAAATATATTTCTTAAAGTGACCATAACAGTGACTAAGAACAGAATTGGACAAAGGTGTAAAAAAAAGTGCACATAAATAAAGAAAAAGCAAATAACATGTTAGTTAAAAGAACCAAATAGGTCCAATAAATTTTATGAAAGAAATTATTTCAAATGATCCAAATAGTCGGCAGCTAGTAAGAACACACGTACTTTATAGCAATAATGTTCTTAAATTCTGTAAACTGCTAGAATGTAAATCCCAAGAAAGTATGTCAAGCTAAGAAAAAAATAAAACAATTAGAAATGAAGCAGAAGAAAAAAGGCGACGATTACAAAATATGCGTGGATTGCAAATAAAGAATAAACATTATGTTAAGAAAAGATATATAAAAAAATACAATTGCATAAAATGTCTTTTAAATATCCGTTCAATTTAAACATAAAAATTTGGATCAAACACAAAATTCCAACGAATTCAAATTTTTGTAGAGACCTTGGGTTAACCATCACCAATAAAGTGCTAAAAGTCCTTATCGATCCCGTGGTGCTTTGACATCTATTGAAGGTCAAAGGTCAATATTATAGTTTTTTTCGATGTTTTTCCAAAAACTCTAGTTTTATCGAAAAAATACTACAAACCGAAGTTGTGGATCTCAAAATTCCTAATAAAAATGATCCCTATAATTTTTTCCCTAAGACCTACCAGTTTTCAGATATTGTGCCCATTAGAATATTTTTGAGATTCCTTGGTTTCTCTCGTTATGTTAAATACATGAAAAACTTTACAACTCAACAAAAAATTTATTATTATTAGGCAAGCAAACCAGGTTCTAATTGTTTTACGACTTTCACATCTGCATCTGGATTTTTTGCTTAAAAACATTGCCAGCGGTAAGTATCTTTTTTTTGTCAATGTAATCATAACTTTTAACTTTTTAATGACTTAAATAACCTTAGTACATATTTAATAAGTAACGCAATACACCTTCCTGTCGCTGTAGAGTCATTTTGTTAACGTAAAACCAGCAATCGAACTCCCCCCTCTCAACGACGTTCCTAAACTAAAATGTTAACTGTCGTGTCCTACACACGCACACGTTTGCACAACTCGCATCTAGAAAAAACAAACTCAGGCATTAAGTCGCATGTCCAAGCCAGATGTGTCAGTAAAATATCACATTTGCGCGCGTGCATTGGTTTTTCAGGAAAAAGTCTAACGCCAACGCGAATTTGGTAACTAATAGTGCTTGTTTTGTTATTGCATTATTGGACGATATACTTATATAAATAACTGATACGATATATGTGGCATATGTGTGCATTTTATGTAGAACGTGATTCTTACAAGCGCAATATCTGGAAAATGCTCTCTTTAGTGATAAAATTATAAAAATTATTTTAAATTATTTTTATAGAGAATTTTAAGATCTTCATCTTTGGTCGGCAGTTTATTTTCGATAAACCATACAGTTTTCTAAAAAATCCAAAAAACCTAAAATTTTGACATTTGACCCCGAATAATGCACACATGGCATCAATGGGTACTTTTGGAACTTTATTTGTAATGGTAAACCTAAGGTCTCTACGAAAATGTGGCTTTGCGGGAATTTTAATTATTTAAATTGTTAAAATTGACCGAAAAATAAATAAAAGAAAAATATATCTTACTGTTGCTGTATATGCAAAATTCTTATTTTATTATTTGCTCAAGTTTTACAAGCCAATAACATTAAAACAGCACGCGCACTGTTTGTATACTATTTAAGCCAAATTTTAAATGGTTCCGCTAAGCGTCGTTTCGTCAACTGCAGTCACGTGCGGAAAAGTCACTTTCATGATTATTGTTTTATAGTTCAACTAATAAGCTACACGAATAAATGTAAATTACATACATTTACTTATACCAGCTTATACAGGATCAGCTAAATGGTGATACACATAGGCAATGTGGAAAAAGATACAGTCTAAAGTGAATACCGACATGTAAACATTTCGCATAGGATGACTAATCGTATATCCTTTGTTGTTGCTTTACTGGCCGATATACTTTTAACTATTGCTTACACAGTATGTATTGCAAGTATAAACGCCTCTATCAACTTTATTGTGGCCTGTCATAAAAAACATAATGTATTCTTACCTGGGTACAGAAATATTCCCAAACGTTTGAGATAAAATAATTTTTGTAATGGCTTAATAGTGAATGACAATTTTTTGGTTCAAAATGTCACATAAATGTAGAGTGTAATATATCGTTGGATTTAAAATTAAAATACGGGTTTGGTAGGTTTAAAACCATTTGGTGCTGCCGCCCATTTAAAAAAAAGTTAATGATAGTGGCTCAAAAACAAAACGTTGACTCTTTAATTTATTAAAACAGAAAAAGTGGCAATGATGTTGTGTCATTTGTTTTATATTATATTTTTAAATAAGCTAAAAAAAACTGTTTTGCAAAATTTAGGTTATTGGCGGATAATTCTGGAACGGCTGCAAATTTTTAAATGTTTGAAATAAAATATTTTTAAACATAAAAATGGGCTACTTTTCTCCAGTTTAAAGAAACCCCGTATTTCTTACCGTTCGAAATACTGATGTTGCCCCTTGAATTTATCGCAGCCTTATATGAGAAATATTTCTTAAATTTTAAATAAGTATTACTTAAATAAAAAATATCAATAGGCTTAAGGACCTAATTTATTTATTCACGATTAAGCCAGCTAATATTTTGTAAATTAAGCAGAAGACAAAATGTAAATTTACATCTTGCCCCCTTTAAATCTACAATCCCTTTAATAATAAATAATTCAGCACCCTGAAATATTCTGTAACTAATCCCTAATAAAACATATCCAAGCCACTTTAAGTAAAATTAAGATATAACTGTTAAATTCAGAACGCTCAATAAACTATGCAGGGTTATTTTTAAGTTGCTTCTTTCCTTTTAACGGTGTATAAAATGAAATAAATTTAAAAAATCAAATAAAATTATGTCCAAAAATGCTTCGCTTTCAGTATACGGGATGTTAAAGTATTAAGAAAAAAATCCTTTTTGTCATAACTTTCCGACAATTCCAGATATTTGCACAATATTTGGTACACTTTTTTGGCTATTACATTACATTTTTTGATATCTACCAGTGGCGTTCTAACCAGATTTAAATTAAATCTTTTTAAGAAAAAAAAGGGTTTTTTCTTTAAATCAATTTTATTTTTGTAACATTTACTTTGGATTTAATTTGGCCCCTTATTTTCTTGTAGAACGAACTGTTTTTATTAAAAAAATAAAACTATTTTAATGCATGGCAAAATCGCTAAAATCTGATAATATAATATGGTGATTAGTACGCATTATTCGTACAATGCATTTTTAAAAACTTTTACAACAAATATTATATAATAGTCAAAACAATTTTTTGACGTATTTTTATAAAAAAAAAGATATTATATTGTTTCATTCTATACATGCTGTCCCACTGGGAAATGCTCCAATCAATTTCTTGATAATGAGGCTTTGGAGAGTAAAATATTTTGACAACTACCACTTTCGGTTATACCGGAAGTTAATGTCAAATGTCCTATTTTTGAAACACCCTATATATTTTTTTCGATTCTGCGTAAAATTCTAAACATAATTTATAAATAATGTTCTATACCTAAGTACAACCATTTTTGACTTTCATTTTAAGGTAAACATGACGTTTGCAAGCCATTACATATGAATCAATTTCTTTTCAACAAAAGCCTTTAATATGAGTTGGGGTTGGGTTTCTCGTAAAGAATGGACAACATCGCAAAATTTAAAATGCTTTAAATAATTCTTTTTGAAAGACTCCTACCCTTTAGAGACCAAATTCTAAATATGTATCTTCTTGTTTAACCAGAAGGAGTACTATAAAATTGAACCTTTAAGTATAATAACCCTGGTAATTTTATTCGAACACCCTATATATTTCTTAGGATTTAAATTATTTAAGCTATTTCATATATAAAACCAAGGATTGAGGGACCCGAGGACCTATCTTTTTTAGTTTCCATGAAAACGGGTCTAACATAGGTCCCAAACAACCTCACAATTAGCAGTTTCAAAGGGATATTGTTGCCCCAGTCTAAATCTTTTCAAACTCCGTTTTCTTTAGAACTAAAAGATATGGGTTAGGTAGTAGTAGTCCAAAAAGTTTAATTTTAACAGCACTCCCAGTTAAACAGAAAGAATTATAATGGTCTCTAAAGGTAGAGTCTTTAAAAGAACTATTTGAAGTATTTTAAATTGTTGTGATGTTGATTTGTTTTCCCATAAACCTGCATATTGTGCTGTCGTTTAAAAAATTTTTAAACGCCAACTCCAAAACCAAAAAAGATATTCGAAATGACTTAAATATTTTAAATCCTAAAAATATACAGGGTTTTTCATACACAGGTGCAATAATATCTAAAATTTGCATCCGGTGATACAATATAACGTTCCAAATTTAAAAACTATACGGTTGCACTGAAAAAATATTGCTGGACAGTAATGTCGTTGTTAAATTTTACTCCCCTGCGGAGCTTATGGGAGCGGTCTAGAAGGTGACCAGGAGGTCGAAATTATATTTACTGCCAAGATCAATTTTAAGTGCACCCAATCACGTAGGAATGCATTAGCATCCCAAAATACCAAGAAATAATGGGGTCTACCCTCTGGGTCTTGACTCTTATGTTTTTGTGGGCTTGTATAATATTTGCTTAGTTTAAAAATGTTAATGTGGCTAATATTGAAGTTAAAAATGGCCACCGGAAAATATTCTAAAAGTATATAATATTTTTCCCATGACGAAAAAAATTGTATCTCTGTTGACAGGTACTAAAGTGTGACTTTTCATAAAATTACTTTTTTCCTGGACAAACGTATACGTAATATAAGGTACATTATAAATTTTCAGAACATATTATTATACAAAACTAAATTTCCTTTCTATCCAAAGTACAATCCGACATTTTTTAACTTTGTAGTATTCAAAATGACTACTAAACAATTAGTTTTACTTCTAAATTAATAGGTTAAATTCGTCGTGTCAAAAAATTAGATTAACGGATACTTAATAAAATCTTTATAGGTTTCCACAGTAATGCGAGAACTAATTGTTGTTTTAAATACAACAGCCGGCCAGTTTAAAACTTTAAATTTTACATAATTTTTTGCCTTTAACATATTTAAATATATTTTTATAACATAAGGCCGTCATTTTTTCGTAACAGAAAAACCTAGTGTATTATACACGGAAAAAATTTTAGATTTTAGCTCGGGGTTTATTGTCTCCCTTCGCTTCGCGTCGGGAGACAATACAACATCGAGCTGAAATCTAGAATCTTTTTCCCTTATATAATAAATAACTATTTCACTTTGCAAAAATAACAAACAGACCATCCAATGAAAAAACCAGTCCTTATTTTATCTACAAACGACGATTATAAAATTGGCCTTTAAGCATCTTTATTTTCTCCTGGTGAATAATGTTACATTTCTTTACAACGATTTATTTTTAAACCTATATAAATTGAGCAAGACACTGCACTTAGAAAAATTGCTTTTTATTGTTATAAGACGACATAAGGCTATGCACTACCGACATTAAATAAATAAGACAAATGTTGGAGAAAAACTACAATACTAGTTTAAACAACCACGAGAAGCCAATAAAAGTTATTCTAAGTAAATTTTTTGGACAAAAATGGTTAACCTTAGAATATTTGTCAGTTTTTAAATATACAATATTTATTCACTTCGTAAGTTATTTGAAAGAATATTGCGAGGTATGTAGGACTATATAGCAATGTACCTCAAACAACAATTGTAAAATAATTATATTATGAATACACAGGGTGAGTTAATAAACCGCTGCAGCTACAGAAATGGTTAAATAGAGAAAAAATGTCGTTTTAATGCGTAGTTTAAATCACTTTTGGTGTCTTCCGGCAAAATCATGGCTTACTAAGTTGTTACCGTTGTTTTCAAAAATTGTTTTTTTGTTGTAACTGCCCTAATATTCAAAACAGAAAAAAAAATCATACGATACACAACTTTTTAATAATTGTCTTGCCAATGGAAAGGTACAATCCGGTTTTTAGTTTTTTTGAACAACGACATTTACTTGCATGTATTTAATTAAAAACCATAGTTGGCTTTAACAATAATGAAAAGGTAATACACTTAATTGTTTTTAAAATTAAACTTACCGTTACTATTCAAGGGTTTTGGAAAATACCACTATGGTTGCCTATACCCATGGTATAGCTTTTTAAAACTAAATGTATTGGAACGTATGTCTGAATGTAATATTAATGCTTTACCAATAATATTTAAAAAGAGTTTTTAACTTCCATTATCTTTATTTTATTTATTTACACAACGTTTCAGGCAGTTCTATCTCTGTCCGTTTTCAAGTGTAAACTTTTAGGTAGTTTACACATAAAACGGGACAGAGATAGTACTGCATTAAACGTTGTGTCAATAAATAAATAAAATAAAGACAATAAAATTCCAAAACTTTTATTTTAATATTCATAAATGTATTGCCTTCTGGACACAGAACCTTTACTTTTTAATTAAATTTTTAAATAACCGTTGTAACGTAAACTAATTCTTAGTAAAATATCGATGGTCTAGTTTACAAATGGTGTAGGTAAAAATGAATTTTTAAATCAAATAAACTTTTAGGTTTAAAGAGTTGCCATAATTCTAGTCTAAAAGTATTTAACACTATTTGAAAATAGAGCTCGCACCTATTTGTTTAAATATTTTACTTGCTAGTTGTGTTACATTGTTGCTAACTGAAAGTTATAATACTTTGTTTAAAAAAAAATGCCCATATGTTTACTGTATGGTCAAGGAATATACTGTATAGCGGATTTTTTTTTGTAAAACTAAGGGTACGTAAAAATAGAAAAAACCAAAAATTTGTATTTTTAGATGTTTTATCTGGAAAAAATATAATAGTTGCAAGAAAGTGGTAGGTATACATTTTATGTCAATAATGTTAGCTAGGATACATCCCACGCCGTTACTGGTCACACAAATTAAAATAAGCTGTGGGATAAATTAACCTTCTATTTCAAAAAAATACCACAGCCAAATTTTATTAATATCGGATTAGGCATATTAAAGTTATTATTTAAAATGCAATTTTCTTATAAAAGTTAAACACTTCGTGCCTTAAAAACAAAGCGTTTCCAGACCTATGTTTATATAAACTTTTTTATAAAATTGGTTTAGGAATACGCTCTTAAATTTTCTTTTTGCAGTTAGAAACACCCTGTATATGAAGTACTACCGTTATTTTGGCTTACTCTTTACTCCTATTATTTATGACCTTACCTTTCCGAACACCCTGTATATATAAATTAACCTTGGTATACCCCAATTTTGGTCTTATTCTTTTATGTTATGAAAGTATGATAAAGGTTTTTGACCAAATAAAAACAAAAAAATTAAATATGTCCAACAACTTAACCATCATTAATTAAAAAAGGTGCATACGATAATTTAAGAAATATTACCCAGTCCTATAAAATTTTAACTATCTAAATATTCATATTTTTAAAACACAAAAATGGAGATGATCAAGTTCATAAATAGTGTAAGTTCCTATATTTTAAGAAGCGATTCTACACAAAAATATATTAAAAAGTTTATATGAACTATGTCCCTAAACGTCTTAGTTTTTGAACTACAGGGTGTTAAAAATTTTAAAAAACTTAACGTTTTTTAATATAGCTTTTATACCAATTAAGATATTTTTAAAAATTTGAAAAACATCTTCTATGCATCAAGAAGACATTTTTTGACATACCAGAAAAAAATTACCAGTGTCGGCCATGGGGGGTAAATATTTTTGAAAAGATGCTATGCCACTGCATTTTCCTAAAATAAAATTCTTTTTTAAATCCCCATTTAGCTTAGGACAAATTTAGTTTTAACTTTTTTTGTTTAATGTACTGTTTTTCACGTAAATAAATAAAACCATTTCTCGGCATGGTCCATTTCTCTATCTAATTAAAAAAATAAATAACGAAAACTAATAGTAGAATAAAAATTTTATATATTAGGAATACGAACAGACCATG
>JACEGR010006144.1:0-64374 GCA_014170235.1 Listronotus bonariensis
AGCAACACAGAATTTGCCTCTTTCGTTTAATAAACGTTTATTAAACGATATTGTCGTGTATTTTTGGTTTTGGTATATTTATTACACCTCTATTAAACATTTTTAAACACGTGCATATTTTAATCGTATATTCAACGTATGTCATATCATCTTTTAATATCATAAAATTTTAAAAATATTTTACTTTATATTATGGTCTCATTTATGTGCGTGTTTTAAAAATGCACAAAAAATATGTTTATAGTTTGGAACTATTAATGATAATCTCATGAAACACTATTATTTTCGAGTATTTTAAAAACGTTTTTTTCTTACTATTTACGAAATTTCAACGTGTGAAACTAAAGCATAATCTACGTCTATTATAGATTATTTTTATTAGAAAACTAACTATTATTGCTTTAAAATCATTATTATCATTCTCCTATGACAATATCATTGGTTTAGTAATAATATTTTTATAATTTTAATTTGATGTTAATATTTGCAAATATTTGACTTTGTGCTGTATATAAATAATATTGTCTAAAATTCCCTAAAAGTAAACGTACCAATAATCTACAAAATTTACTCATCCGTTCGGCATTATTCCAATAACAGCCAATAACAGCCTTACAATAACGACACGTGATGCGCGGCAGTCGCTTTCCTCCTCGGCTTTGTAACTAACCTTCGACACTTCGAAGTGACTTATGAGATTCAATGGCCGCCGAAAGCCGCTTGTTGTAAAATATTGTGCAGTGCATTGTATTTCCGATTGCTAATAAAGTAAGTACCTACTTTTTACCTTTATTTTAATTGCGCTCATATCAATTCAATAGTTATACATATTACATATAATATTAGATAAGAATTGTTGATGTTTTATTTGATGAAGTCGGCAAAAATGGCCGCTGAACCTGTTGCGGAAATTTTCGTTTTGATCTCTCAACCCCTATTATACCTTATTTATAAGGAATGATTATGGCTCAAACACTTGGATTAGGTGAATGTCACACCTTACACCTCTGTTTTGTTTTAATTTGTAGTACACTAAAATAAAAATTATTGAAATATGTCTTGGTTATTTAATGGTCTATTATACGTTTTTAATACACCATTTATAAACGTCTAATATATACGCTTTAATTTACGTGTATTGTGTACTATTTTAGTATTATTTTTAATTTTCTTAGAAATGTTTGGGTTGAAAGAAGTTGTCCATATTCTCAAAAAGACCTGATATAACATATCAAAAGAAAACAACAAAAAGTCTCGGTCTTAACACTTTTTACTAATTAACCGTTAAATGGTGACATGTGTTTCGCTCCTAAGAGCATTATCAGACCTAAAAAATAATACAAACAAAACCAATCAATTACAATAAAGACCTTAAAATGCGGGAACGGGACGGGAGCGGGACGAATTTGGACACAAAATATTCCTCATGGATATAGGAGTATTGTTTTATGATGCGGGACCTATTTCCACAGCGGGATATATGTATGTATTCACAACGCGTTGGTGTAAATATATTCATATCCCGCTGTAGAAATAGGTTCTGCATCCGTTTCGCCCCGTCCCGTTCCCGCATCCCGCGTTGTTTTGGGCGTATCTTTAATCTACCCTAACAATTAATTTATTATGCAAAAAACACTAAGATCACCTGTACCTTTTAGTGACTTTGGGTTTTCTTTTTCACAGAAGCGGTCAAAATTTCATTTCAAGGTAAGGACCAGGTGCAGGGATCTGCATTTGTCGGAGAACTCACAGACGAAGCTATCGGACAGGCATGCCAAGACTGGCTTAAACTATCCAAACAGCGATACCGTAATGCCAAAACGTGAAAGACTCTATTATTATGTTTGATTCTAGAATTATTTTAAGTTTCAACTGTTTTTATATTCTATACAGTTTTTGTTGTGTTTTTTATTACTTTTATTTATTAGAGTGCAGTGTTAAGTGTTACCAGTTGCGTCCTTTTGATTTGAGAATTTGTTATTTTATTTATTTTATTTTTTTTAGATTTAGTAAGCCTAAACGAATGTATTACCTAATACATATACGTATATTATACATACAAAATAAACGTTTTTCGTATACGGCAATATTTGATTTATTTCATATGGCTTTTTTAACGTAAAATTTATTCTAAATATAAACGTATAAAATTTAAGACTTTTTAACGTGTTTAGTAAACGTTACAGTTTTGTATATTATATACCAATTTATAGGGTTTATTAGAAACCGCTTTTTAATTGCTCATTTTATATTATAAATAAACGTATACTTTCAACGTCTAAAATTGGGATAGTACTGCCGTATTAATACACCTATATTAGGCGGACATTTTAACCTATATTAAAGGTTAGAAATAAACTAAAAATATACTAGTGGTATATACGTAATTAAACGTTTATTAGAGGATTCTGTGTTGCTTGGGTACGCCGTTAGAAAATAAAACCATAAAGCTATAAGTTGACATTTTTTTAACGTAATCTGCCCTTACTGCAACTATTATTTTAAAAATAACGTTTAGCTTTATTGCAGCATTTTTTTCTGTAATTTTCTTATATAATTTTATTAATTGCTACGCCGTTAGAAAATAAAACCATAAAGCTATAAGTTAACATTTTTTTAACGTAATCTGCCCTTACTGCAACTATAATTTTTAAAAATAACGTTTAGCCTTATTGCAGCATTTTTTTTGTTATTTTTTTATATAATATTTTTAATTGCTACGCCGTCAGAAAATAAAACCATAAAGCTATAAGTTATCATTTTTTTGACGTAATCTGTCCTTACTGCAACTATTATTTTAAAAATACCGTTTAGCTTTATTGCAGCATTTTTTGTTATTTTTTTTATATATTATTTTTTTTCGTGATCGATTTTTAAATCACCTTGTACATTGTTGTAATGGCAATGATTTTTTGTAATTCCTTATAAAAAAGTCAAGTTTAGATAATAAGTATCTTAAAAATTAAAACATGTATATTTGTCTTTAGTACGCCACTGGATTCCACGAAAAAAGTCATACATTTTTTGTTTTTAAAGTTTCTTTATATTTCCATTTATGTTTGAGTAATAGGACATAATTAAAATCAACGAATTTTGAGAATCACCCTGTATCTTGTAAACTAATTAAGTCATCGTGGATCTGATGGCACCATTAAACTAAGCAATAAAAAAGACAACGAGACATGTATGTTTTTTGTATCTTTACCGTTTAGCCTATACCCTATAATCCCAAACAATAAAAAACATCCCGTACAAATGTATAATACACATCGTCAATTATTACTAATTTTTAAGATTAATATATAAATACATAAAATAATATATAGTATATTATGGGATGAGCACGAAATGTTACTTAATTCCCGCAAAATTATTCCGTGCGAGTTGCATACAATACTTTTTATCACTTTTGATAAATTACTAGAAAATATTTTAAAATAACTTTCTTGTGAATTTATAATAATACAAACAATAAATTAAATATTTCCGATTTGTGATAGATAAATAGTCAGCCATGGCGTACGCGATATTATAGCCTACTGCGATTATTATAAGTTAATTTTACTTACTTATTAGATATTAGTATACTTACATGTGACTAAAAAATAGTGACCTTTGCTAAACGGTCATATTTAAAAAATGAGGTTGTCGAAACCATATACAAATTATCGTATATGTATGTACATTTTAAGCACCCTATAACATCGGGCGGGTAATGAATGTGTGTAATGATCGTGAATAATAGACGTGGGTAATAAGCCATATTTTCCGTTTAAAATCTTATGAGTAATGTATAGCGTTTTTATCAGTAGAAGAAACATTTTCGTACTTCGCTATTAAAAGCTTTTTCAATAAAAGATAGGGGTGTGCGAATATCGATCGAGTCGAATCGAATCGAATATTAATATTCGATTCATAATTCGAATCGAATAATTTGAAGTTTTGAATTATTCGAAATTTGACGAATAATTCGAAAAATTTCGAGTAATTCAAAAAATTTCGAATAATTCGAAAATCTTCGAATAATTCAATTTTTTGAATATCTAATTCACGAATAATGCGAAATATTCACTAATTATCAAAATATAAATGAATTCTTTATTTTATCCAATTGAGATTCCATAACATCGGGCATCAAAATATTCTACTGACCCATAATATCCTTTTTGATTAAAAATTAATTATCTGAAGAAGACAATTGCTCAATTTTTTATTTTAATATAAATATATATAAAATAAAATCCTCTTTGTTATATTTTTAATATAAAATTTTTGAAAGTACAAAATACAAAAGATAAATTATTTTTAAAATTTAGTAACAGATTTATGAAATACCCCGTATAATGAATATGTGATCACAATAATTTATAACATTTTAAACACATTGTATTAAGGGTATTTTTAAAAGCCCAAAAAAGTTTATATGTATATGTATACCTTACATTTTAACCTTACTTTTGTTGGCAGGATATACCTAAACGTCCAAACAATTTTTGTAGATTTTTAGGCCAGATGTTGTTATTTTTTCTTTAAACCAATTTTTCACCCATCTTCAGTTATCGTAGAGTAAAATCTAATGGATGGCGTAAAAGTTTTTCATAATTTTAATAAATAAAGCTACAATTTTAGGTCAAAGTCGATTTGTTTTAGTAAAATTTAAAAATTCATATCTTTCAAAGTATTTACCCTTACGACTTGAAATTTTGTTATGTTGTAGTGTTAGTAGTGGAATATATACCAGAATTATTTTAGAATTTTAGCCCTAATGGTTTTTTTGTAATAAAATAAAATGTCCCATTTTTGGACAAAAAAAAATTCAAGCTTTATAAAACACGCTGTGTAAATGGTAGGGTTATGTTTAATATCACATTTTATAGAACCTTTTGTGAAGGATTTGATGGCCTGGATGGATGAATTTTTTTGATTCAAGGTCAGAATTTGAAAAAAAAATAAAAACATGCGAAAATTTCCAAATTTTTTTCATTTAAATTTTTTTTAGAGAAGTCACCAGAGATAATTTTATTTACATTTATTAAAAAGAAATATCCTTCATTTTTCTCTAATACATTTTAAAGTTTTTCCCATATTTTTCTCCCAATAGTACCCCTAATACTATTACCAGAAGTTTGCAATTGATTTATTATTTATTTACGCCTTGCAGAAAAAAACGGTAGTTTCAGGCTTATGCCTGAATACCAGTGTACCGTGAGTGACGGGTTATTGGATGTTTAACCCATTTTTGAGTTCCTTCATTGTTATCCAAGCACAGAAAAATGCAGTTGTATTTCACAGCACCTTTTAGATTGTTATCCAAGCACAGAAAAATGCAGTTGTATTTCACAGCACCTTTTAGACAACGCGGTAATGCCACCACGGACGTTATTTTTAAATAACTACTACCTAGAAGTGGCAGAATATTACACAGTGGTACAAGCGGATATCTAGAAAGTATCACAAATCGTCCTGACATGAGAGCGCATGCGCGTCCATTCTCTAAACAATTCGGAGGTTATGTTCTGTTTTTGTTTATTTTTTCTAATATTTTCGATAAGAGTCTTGAGTTTTAAATCTTGATAAACTCTCTTTGGTTTTGGATTATTGTATTGTAAAAATAGGGAAAGTAAAAGTCCATTTCATTGAAATGGTAAATAAATGTGAAAGATGTCTAAAAAACTTTTCAGATATCTCGAGTTTGCGAAAACATACCAAAAGTTCCACCCTGAAGAGGTTCAGGTGATTGGGAAATACAAAACAGAACAAGATTATGCCTATACTTGTCATTATTGTGAAAAACATTTCTCATATAAACATCATTTCAATGCCCATTTAAAAAACCATGTACCCGATCAAAATGACTTGACCATAGTTGATAATCAGGATAAGGGCTCAAAGGTAACCATTAGTTTTATCATAAAATATTTTAAATTTATCTTTTAACACGTAAATTAATTTTCTTTTAGAAGTGTCCTCTTTGCAACTATTGCAGTTCATTACAAAAAGACTGATCGCTCATTTTGAAGCAATACATGATATAAAAATGATCAAAAGTACTACCACTTTTTCTAGAATAGAGGAGTTTACAGACTTCTTGAGAACGGTTGAGAATAAGACCAAGTCCAGGTTTGTGAAGAAAATGTCAACAAAAAATATTACAAAGTTCGAATGTAATAGGTCTGGGGAGTATTTGCCTTTAGAAAATCGAAGCCGTGCACTAAAATTAAAGGGAAGTAACAAAATGGATGCATTTTGTCCTGCATCACTCACACTAAGAACTGACAAAAATGGAAAATATCACTGTGAATTAATAGAGAATCACGTAGGACACCTAAATGATATAGGCTATTTGTTTCTAAGAGAAGAAGAAAGAAAAAAACTGGCTATTAAAATAGCTTCAAAAGTACCATTTGATGCTATTTTGGATAGTGTTCGGGATTCATTTGAAGAAAACAATATAGATAGGCTTCATTTACTGACAAAAAGGGACTTATACAATATTGAGAAATCATTCAACTTAAATTCTGTTAGACATTACAGTGATGCAGTAAGTGTCGACTCATTAGTGACTGAAATGAGTCTAGAAAAAAATAACTATGTTTTGTTTTATAAACCCCAAGACACACTCAATGAAGAATATAATTACCTGAAAAAAGAAGATTTTATTTTAATTTTAATGAATACAGCACAGTGTCATTTGTTGAAAAAATATGGATCCGATTGCATCTGCCTAGATGGGACACATGGTACCAATGGGTATAATTTTGAATTAATCACCTTACTAGTTATTGATGATATGAGACAGGGCTTTCCCTGTGCATTTATGTTCACAAATCGATGTGATAAAGAGACTCTGAAAATATTTTTTTCATCAATAAGAAAATTCTCTGATGTTATAACACCTTCTGTTTTCATGACGGACATCGCAGAGTCATTCTATAATGCTTGGATAGAAACCATGGGAATACCAGCATTAAGGCGAGTAAAATTTATTAATATAATGATTCCTTTTTTACATTGTTGAAATGATTTATCTTGTATTTTAATATCATTTATAAGTTATTTGGTTTTACCATGTATTCCTAAAGATATTTTATAAATTATATAAAAAATAAATTCTTGCAGATTGTACTGTAGTTGGCATGTGGATCGTGCATGGCGAAAAAATTTAAATAAAGTTAATGGCAAAGAAAAACAGGTTAGATATAATTTAACAGTTTATAAAAAATGATCAGCAGAATTTTTTAAGTTTCATATAGGTTTAATTCATAATTTGGTTGCAGGTCCTTGTTTATAAACAAATTAGATGCCTTATGGAGGAAAGGGATATATCTGCTTTTACTATAATGAAGGATGAACTATCCAAGCTTCTTCTGGAAGACCCTGACACCAAACAATTTGCTAAATATTTTATTGATAATTATATGCAAAATTTCAAGTGTTGGGCGTATTGCTATCGACTACATGCTGGAATCAACACAAATATGCATCTAGAGAGGATGCATAGGACCCTAAAATATATTTATTTAAAAGGGAAACATAACAAAAGACTAGACAAAGCGATAATTAGCATTATGAAATTTATCAGAGACAGACTTTTTGATAGATTAATTATAATCCATAAAGGAAAGGTTACAAGTAAATTAAAACAAATTCGAGACCGACATAAAAAAAGCCTGGAGTTAGAAGTTGATTTTTAAGTCAGACAGAAGATGGATGGGAAGTAAAATCGTCACTCCAAAATAATTATGAAGTATATTCAATTAAAAAGTTAAAAGTAGCTGCACATGTCAGCTAATTTGCAGTGATTGCAATAATATATGTATACATATATACTCTTGTTCATGCCCGGATTCCTCTATAAAATGGACAATGTGCAAACACATACACCTGGTATGCAGAAAAGAAAATGTGCTGTTACAGACTACTTCTATTGCAACAGGTAATTTATTAAAATATTTCTATTGTTAGGTGTTCTGTTTTTTATATTCGAACCATAGTAATAATAATATGTTACATTAATTAAGGACAATATTATATACCATTTATTTTAATAATTATTTCAAAATTATTTTAGTGGAAACCCTGATAACTGAAGGCAAAATAGTAAGTTAAAATTCATTCAAATTTATGTATTTATATAAAAGCCCAAGCAACACAAGAATTAGCCTTTTCGTTTAATAAACGTTTATTAAACGATATTGTCGTGTATTTTTGGTTTTGGTATATTTATTACACCTCTATTAAACATTTTTTAAACACGTGCATATTTTAATCGTATATTCAACGTATGTCATATCATCTTTTAATATCATAAAATTTTTAAAAAATATTTTACTTTATATTATGGTCTCATTTATGTGCGTGTTTTAAAAATGCACAAAAAATATGTTTATAGTTTGGAACTATTAATGATAATCTCATGAAACACTCTTATTTTCGAGTATTTTAAAAACGTTTTTTTCTTACTATTTACTGAAATTTCAACGTGTGAAACTAACGCATAATCGACGTCTATTATAGATTATTTTTTATTATAAAACTAACTATTATTGCTTTAAAATCATTATTATCATTCTCCTATGACAATATCATTGGTTTAGTAATAATATTTTTATAATTTTAATTTGATGTTAATATTTGCAAATATTTGACTTTGTGCTGTATATAAATAATATTGTCTAAAATTCCCTAAAAGTAAACGTACCAAGAATCTACAAAATTTACTCATCCGTTCGGCATTATTCCAATAACAGCCATACAGCCAATAACAGCCTTACAATAACGACACGTGATGCGCGGCAGTCGCTTTTCTCCTCGGCTTTGTAACTAACCAAGTTCGAAGTGACTTATGAGATTCAATGGCCGCCGAAAGCGAAAAATATTGTGCAGTGCATTGTTTTTCCGATTGCTAATAAAGTAAGTACCTACTTTTTACCTTTATTTTAATTGCGCCCATATCAATTCAATAGTTATACATATTACATATAATATTAGATAAGAATTGTTGATGTTTTATTTGATGAAGTCGGCAAAAATGGCCGCTGAACCTGTTGCGGAAATTTTCGTTTTGATCTCTCAACCCCTATTAAACCTTATTTATAAGGAATGATTATGGCTCAAACACTTGGATTAGGTGAATGTCACACCTTACACCTCTGTTTTGTTTTAATTTTTAGTACACTAAAATAAAAATTATTGAAATATATCTTGGTTATTTAATGGTCTATTATACGTTTTTAATACACCATTTATAAACGTCTAATATATACGCTTTAATTTATGTGTATTGTGTACTATTTTAGTACTATTTTTAATTTGCTTAGAAATGTTTGGGTTAAAAGAAGTCGTCCATATTCTCAAAGGGACCTGTTATAACATATCAAAAGAAAACAACAAAAAGTCTCGGTCTTAACACTTTTTTACTAATTAACCGTTAAATGGTGACATGTGTTTCGCTCCTAAGAGCATCATCAGACCTAAAAAATATTACAAACAAAACCAATCAATTAAAATAAAGACCTTAAAATTAAACAAATAATAAAACACGTGTTCATTTATTTTTTATCCTCTATCATATTCAGAAAAAAATTGAGGAAAGTTCCCCATTGAATCACCACTAATTAGGCCAACCTAGGAAGCATTCGTTTAAGGAGACATTGACATGCAAAGCACTGAATGGTAATTTTAAATACATTTTACTAAACCGCACTTGCTAAAGGTTCACCCAAACCAACGCGAGATGCGGGAATGGGACGGGAGCGGGACGGACACAAAATATTCCTCATGGATATAGGAGTATTTTTTTATGATGCGGGACCTATTTCTACAGCGGGATATATGTATGTATTAACAACGCGTTGTTGTAAATATATTCATATCCCGCTGTAGAAATAGGTTCTGCATCCGTTTCGCCCCCGTCCCGTTCCCGCATCCCGCGTTGGTTTGGGCGTATCTTTAATCCACCCTAACAATTAATTTATTAAGCAAAAAACACTAAGATCACCTGTACTTTTTAGTGACTTTGGGTTTTCTTTTTTTTACAGAAGCGGTCAAAATTTCATTTCAAGGTAAGGACCAGGTGCAGGGAGTTGCATTTGTCGGAGAACTCACAGACAAAGCTATCGGACAGGCATGCCAAGATTGGCTTAAACTGTCCAAACAGCGATACCGTAATGCCAAAACGTGAAAGACTCTATTATTATGTTTCATTCTAGAATTTTTTAAAGTTTCAACTGTTTTTTATGTCCTGTACTGTTTTTGTTGTGTTTTTTATTACTTTTATTTATTAGAGTGCAGTGTTAAGTGTTACCAGATGCGTCCTTTTGATTTGAGAATTTGTTATTTTATTTATTTTTTTTTTTAGATTTAGTAAGCCTAAACGAATGTATTACCTATTACATATACCTATATTATACATACAAAATAAACGTTTTTCGTATACGTCAATATTTGATTTATTTCATATGGCTTTTTCTAACGTAAAATTTATTCTAAATATAAACGTATAAAATTTAAGACTTTTTAACGTGTTTAGTAAACGTTACAGTTTTGTATATTATATACCAATTTATAGGGTTTATTAGAAACCGCTTTTTAATTGCTCATTTTATATTATAAATAAACGTATACATTCAACGTCTAAAATTTGGATAGTACTGCAATATTAATATACCTATATTAGGCGGACATTTTAACCTATATTAAAGGTTAGAAATAAACTAAAAATATACTACTGGTATATACGTAATTAAACGTTTATTAGAGGATTCTGTGTTGCTTGGGAGGGGTTCTTTCTGGTGTATTGTTTTGTATTGTTTAGTGTTGGTTTATTGTAATAAATGTACTATTATTGGTGTTTGGTTAGTACTTTTTGTATATACGTGTCGATGTAATATATGTATCTTCTTTGTTGGTAACTTAGAGATAACAATAACATGAAAAAAATTAGGAAGTGGGCTTTTTAGAAGGGTTTTTTTGGTATTTCGTACAACACTGTAAATTAATTATTTTTTTTTTTAAAGAAATGGAAACAAATAACAACCCCTGCATATTCATATTGGCAATGAAGCCACTCTGGCAGAAACAGAATCTATTGTGACAAATTTAAGCCAAGGAGCAATAAAATCCAGGGAAGAAGATATTACGAAGGAAAAAGAAAAAATAATTCAAAAATTTTTGGATACTACTCAAAGTGTTAAAACCAAAGAACAGCTCGAAGTTCTACGAAAAACTTTAGCACCACTAAGTCCCAATTTAAAAGCTCTTGAGAACACAAATCAAAGAACCCTGACTGTTTTAAAAGAAGATAAGACTCCACACAACAAGAAAATTCCAACACAAAGACGACTCTACTCGACAAAGAAAACAAGCAGAAAGACAAAAAAGAATGCCATTAAAAGACCAGCAATAAATGAAGCCTTGAATATTACTTTAACACTGTTAAATAACAAATAAATTTGTTTTTATTAAAAACTATAAAAACGTATAGTTATTTTATTTATACTATTACACACATTCAATAAAACTAGATATTAAAAATTACTAAATATTTTTTTATAAATAGAAAAATACGGGTCTATTCTAAATTTTGAATACGGAAAAAACAGTACAACGCGAATATGACTTTAAAATTGAAGTCTGAACGCACGCGCGCTTGCGCACTGTGTCAGGACGATTTGTGATACTTTCTAGGTATCCGCTTGTCACAGTGGTTTGCCATTGCCAACTGTGAGGTGAAACCGGATCGCTTCGGTGCGAGGCTGTGGTTAGCCCCTGCACCACTGCTCGCCACAACAGATCCATTATTTTAAAAATAATTTAATTTTAAACAAAATAGTAGACAACCGTGTATAAAACTGCTACAAAAATTATTATTTAAATTAAAATTTTGAAGTTATCAGTTTCATACATCGTTTTCTATAGTATTTTGTTTTAAAACATATGTTTTTTTTTTTAAATTAAGAATACATACTAATTTTGAACACTGTTTTAAGTATAAACATAGTGGCGCTGATCCATAATATTTAGTTTTTAATTTATTTTTAAATAAACAAACTTGCTAAACAGAGAGGTAAATAGGGGTGCTGGTCGGAGCAATGTAAAAATAAGAAATTCAAACCTAGATTTTGCTTTAAAATGTAAAAAAAATCAAGCTAACGGCTAACTTTATTCTTTGGCTATTTAGTCTATATCATGGCCCACTATGCGAAATTTAATTTCCAAATAAAAAAATCAATTTTTGTGTAAAAATAAACAACAATTATACAGTAATATATCTTTTCAATTTAATAAATAAAAATATACGATGTATTTTATCTAAAAAATCCTATGTTTGATTCATACACCAAAAATATATTTTTTTATTTAAATCTTACTATACCACTGAATTCTACTACAGCGACAAAGTAACCCTTAATGAAAAATTAAAAAAACAACAAGACGGATCTGCTTAAAAATAGCTATATTAAAAAACAATAAATAAAATCATTGAGAAATGTAATGTGGAACCAATAGTACGACCACCTAAGCTGGATACACGCTCTCTCCAAACGATTTCATATGTTAAAGGTACATTAGAAAAAAATAACAAAAAAATACGGAATTAAAACGGTTTTTTAAGTCTGGAACAGCTCTTAGGAGAATCTTGATAAAACCCAAACCTAAAACATTCGAATAGGGGAAAGAGTTTATCTACCAGGTACCAAGAAAATGTGGAGCGTCGTACATTGGTAAAACAAAACGCCCGTTAAACGTAAAAATCAAAGAACATAAAAATCATACCACAGAAAGGCAAAATATCCAAATCTGGAATCGCTGACCATGTTTGATCTAACGAACATATAATTAAGTGGTCACAAGCACGGGTTGTTCACAGGGAACCTCGTTGGAAATAGCGCAAATTTAAAGAAGCTGCCTTTATCGAAAACAACAAAAATATTTTTAGTAAACCAAGTGTGGAAATACCCACTATTTGGAAACCATGTCTAAAGCGCACCCAGCTCCTCAACCAGACTATATAAACCCAGTTATAGTAGGAATTGCTTAAGTTTACACTTAAAAATGCAGAGATAGGACTGCCTGAAACGTTGTGTAAATAGTTATAAATAAAGACAATGAAAGTTCAAAAAATAATGATTGCAGTAAGGCTATATTGGTTTTTAGTAAACTTTTTTTATATTAGGAAACACCTATAGCTTCATTGACTTTGTTCTGACCACCAAATTTCATTTGGTTTTCCAAATTTCTCCAGGAGGGTTTATCCCCGCCGGGCCTCTACCCGGAATTCATCGCTAAATTGTAGTTACATTTTTTTTAAATTACCATGGTTTATTCTTCTATGTTATATTTAATTTCTTTTCTGCAGTTGGTAAAAAAATTACATTTTAATTTGTTTTAGACTTATACCTTAACACTGTTTGCTCTCCAATTACTTCTGCTACTTTAGTCTCAAGATATTATTTTATTAAGTGTAATTGTTTACAGATGTCATATGGAGACTTAAAACCAAACATTTTTTCATACTATGGTACATCTTAGATACTATAACTAGTAAAAACTAACATTTTCTTTAATGATATATTTGAATAACAGGCAAGACGTAAAAACAAATAATATGATTATGTCAAAAAATGTCCATCATGAGTCGCTCCAGCGTATCTAATCCAGGAGAAAAAAAATCGGAAAAATTATTGGATAGTTATGGTTATGCAACTAAAAATACACATTTAATTGGTAAAAAAATAATGGTATGGAATTTTTATTGTCAAATATGACTCTTACATGACATGTAGTCAATATTTTTTTATTGTATCAATAATTCCATTATTTTTGAAAATAACCATAACTAAAGACACCCTGTATAAAACACATAGAAATGTTATGAAAAGTTCCAATAGTTTTTTCGTGATAAATTTATAATATTTTTTTGTTGTAATTTAAACGTATACTTATTAATAATATCAATGAAGCACATACCGCATGGCGTAGAGGTGTGTTATTATCATTTAGCTTTTGTTTTATTTGAACTTTTTAAAATAGTCTTATTATTATAAAAAATTAAAAATATTTTGCACTAATTCACGAAAATTGTGTTAAAAACAATTAAAATAACGTTTAACCTGTTGCCTAGACAAAAAAAAATAGGTTTAATTATTATGCATTTAAATTTTAATGTTAATTTTTACAAATAACTATTGTTATCATTAAATGGTTGTGATGAATGTTTTTAATAAAAAAATTACATACTATTTTAGATAAGATTCCGGAATGTCACGTTAGAAATGTATTAAAAATGTATACCTTTACAATAATTCGTTGTACCTACTTTATTATTTAAAAATATATTTTTAATATTTTATATCAAATAATAAGTGGGTTAAAACAAATTTGTTAACGCTGGTTTTGGCATTTTGGGCACTTTTTATATCAAAATTTTGCAATTTTTAAGTTTATTGCAATTAGGTTACACCATGTTGATGCACCTTTTTTTTTATCTTTAGACAAATCGAGGTAAGAGGGAGTTTGTTGACACGGGACTTAAATACTTGAAGATTTGGGGGTGAAGGAAAGACCTCCGCGGGCAGCAGGTTCCACAATCTAGAAGCTCTAGGGATAAAATAACGAAAAAAGTGGGAAGTTCGGGGCCTGATCCAGTTGGACCGTATAGGAATACATACGCGCGGTCCCACGAGTTTCTCTGTTGGGAACCGTGAGTGGAGAAACTATACGGACAATTCTTCGGAGCAGAAGCCATGGAAGTTCCTATATAAAAGCGATAAATCCCCCACAGCCCGACGATGGGCAAGAGAGGGAAGCCTTTCTGTAAGTGAAGGATCATTAATGAGACGAATAGCTCTTCTTTGAATAGAATCAAGAATGCTTAGGGTTGTGGGAGACGCCATGCCTCAGATATGAGAACAATATTCCAAGGGAGGTCGGATTTGGGACACATATAAAGTGTATAAATTAGAAGCGGAGGGGACATTTCTCAATAATTTATATTTTTTATAAATTTAACGACACACTGTTTTGGTTTAAATTAGTATCTATAAATTACTCTTAATTTTATTGTATTTTAATGGGTAATGACATTGTCTTATGTAAGAAAATATGGTTTATTCAGCAGGGCAAACGCTGTTTAATAGTCGTATTTTAAAAATAGATTTTAATGCTAAGTAGCACTGATATATAGTTGTTTGAAAGTTTGTTTTTCTATAATAAGTTATTTTTTAGTACCTATTGACGTTATACAAGCACGATAAAAAGTCCGAAAATACTTTATAAAATCGTAAAAATAATTCAACGTGTTTTAAATTTAATATCAAAAAATTTTATTTTAAAATTAATTTTAAGATATCAAATATCACTTTCTCCAAAAAAATTATTATAAAATCAGAATTTTACAAATTTAAGCAATTATGGGCATAGTTTAAACTGTACAAAGATAATCTTATTCTCAATTTTTACTGTTAAAATTTTTTCATAGGTTTTTTATTAACCTTACATGTTATTTTTTTATTTATGCCCTAAACTAGCGCCATTATAGCCATTATAGGTAGATTTAAAAATTTTAGATTTAGAGACCTTATTGTGCTTAAGTTTATTATTCAAGTAACCTGATTATTAAATTTACAATTAAAATCAATAATAGTTAAAAATTATTCTCTATTCTTCTCTATGTATTTAAACGTGCTATTATAATAATATTTTTTATGGGTTTTTGCAAAGAAAATATTTAAGAACCTTTTTATTTATAATGTTTTTAATTTGGGTCAACACAATATTTTTGTCTGACTTCCTGATATTAAATTTTGGTTACTTTTAGCCCAAAACTATTTTTTTAAAATTAAAGTTTGCTTTTGTAGAAATTAAAGCAAATTTTTTAAGTGTTTGGTAAAAATCAATGGTTTTCTTCTCCACAAATCTATTATTTAAAAAAAATCCATTTTTATTCCAAACATTTCTTGACGTAAAACCACTTTTCCCGTGTGAAAACCAGACACAATAATATGAATTACACACTGTATAAAAAAAAATACAAAACGGTTTTATATTGCATTTGTTTATCAAAGGACGCAGATCGCTTAAATCGGACAAGCTAATAAGCCTTCGTTCTGTCGAAGCCTGTAATAGTCGCATCCTTGTCGCTCTTTCACCGACCCATGTGCAAAAAGCCTAACAGCCAGCAGATAAAGAATACGTGAAAATCTAAAAATGTATTTAAACAAAATATCTGTCCCAAACTACTGTGAATTTTTCAGAAGAATCATGAACATATTTGGAGAACAAGCGTGTTATAACGGAAGCATTTGCAATACAGAGACAAAAGATGATACATACACTTGTAAAATATAAAATGTGCGGCCTAATACCTAAGATAATATATTTTTTTAATTATTTACAAATTAATCGTAATTTTACCTGAAAATTATTCCAAGAGGGTGAATTTTTAATATGTCAAAGTATCTTAAATATAAAAAAGGATAGAGGCTTTAAGTCTATTTTAAAAATTGTTTATCCTTTAAAGTTCTATAAGACAAAATAATAATGTGCAGTGTTGTCTAATTAAAAACACACAAGAAAAAACCGATTGATCTTTTGAATATTGTAAGGTTATTTTTAAACACCCTATATGTTAAAATTAGCTTAATACATAATAATACAGTAACCCTTTCATGGACTTGGGAATTTTTTTCTGGGTCAATGTTTTTTAAATATTTTTTAAGAGAATTTAATTTTCTCAAAAACCTATAAACTGATAAATTTATTTTTGCTATGGACAAACATATAAAAATTCCACATACATAAAACTATTCGGGGGTTTCATTAAAAAAAAAAATGATCAAATTTGGGTAGGGAAAATTTAAGTACCCTGTACATGAACAAAATATTCTCTTAAAGTAGAGTTTTATCGCTAGTTCATATATCACTGTAAACAAAATCTTCAACTGCCATAGTTTAGGCGCTACAAAAGCCCGACGGACTAATAAAGCACCCTGTATATAAGTTAAACCCAAATATCCCGAAAACGATTACTCGAAGCTAGTAGCGTGCAGTCAATAAAAGCCAGGTAAGCAGTGCTTTTCCTAAAACAAAATTACAAAACATCATTCTCTAAGCTGCAATTTTTAGGATAGAAATAGTAATTTATGTAACAAGTGCATAAAGTGATAATTTTATTTTACGAATGGGAAGTTTGACAGCACGAGCCGTTAAGGGAGTGCGGCAAAAAAACTTTATGCATGTGTTACATACTATATTTTTTCACGACCGTATACAAATTACCCAAAATACCATTTTATACATGTTTTATTTATCTAAACTTATTAATTTTAATTTTGGCAGCATAGCCATTATATTGCAATAAAAAATCATAGCCTACTAATTTTTTAGGAGAAAATTATCCTTTTTATAACTATTTATTATTATTTAATTTTTGAAAATTGCATGTACTTACTTTTTGTAAAAATAATAAAAAAACAGTATAAATTTCCTTTCAATTTCTTTGTCATCCAAATTCATTATTACTATTAATTTTAAATAATTTCTCTTAAATTTACTTGCAAACTATCAAATTTTAAACTAGTGACACACGAACTAAAAGAAATAATTACAAAATCAAAGGTAACTTGACCGTTTGGTTCAGTTGATGTCGCGTTTACTGTTACATTGCATAAATTGATATTCAAGATAATTTTAAAAGGCATGAAAACAAAATACTAATTAAAAGTTTAAAAAAAAGCTTTAAAGTGTTTAAAAAAGATACTTTTTTACACTTTATGTAGTGTTCTGGAATGAAGTACTTTATCTTTATGTTAACGATTTAAAAAACAGCCTTTTTTAACGGTCGTGGAAAAAAATTAATAACATGATGATGTAATTTAGGAATTTGCTTTACAAAAAGGAAACTTTTTAACAAATGCCTTTCTTATTCAAAATTTCACCGCACGCTCTTGCTCAAAGCTATTCTTGCAAAATATTCTATTTTTTATATAAAATACAGAAGTGTGCATTATATTGCGACACATATAGGGCAGCATAAAAAATTCCTGAATACCAAAATTTATAAAATGATAAGAAACGCATTAAATAAATAGATATAAATTACAAATACTTATTCTACTTTGACACCTTAAAATGTCCTTATTATTCTAACACAAAAAGGAGCAGCACTAAGAAATAATTATTATACAAATACAAATTATGCGATTAAAGGTGCAAAGTGTGTAACAATTCCGGATTATAGAGAACTCGGGCACATAGGAAGACAGTTTCTTTTTTTGCTTGGTTTAAGTACTTTTTAGTACTTTTTACAATTACAAATTTGGCATTTTTTTTTAATTATTAGGGATTTCATATATTTTTGCATAAATAATAATAATGTATAGTAAAAAAATCAACTTGTTATAAATATTTAATAAAATATGAATAATTTCGCAAAATTTGAAATTTGTTTATGAAGTATGATTAAATATAGGAAAAAAATGTAAATAGAAAATTTGCTTTTAAAACGTCAATACATTATAAGTCCACCATTTGTAAACACACACTGTAGTTTTTAAGGAGAAAACGTTTTGTTTTATATTGGCTTTTTAATAATAAAATGGTAACACTGAAAGTAAAATCTAAAAATATGAGTTATTTTAGGTCTGATTAAAGAGGTACCATACGTAAACTTTTAGACAACCTGTATAAATTACCTAACATTTTTTTATAAAAGATAAAAAATATGATAAAATAAAGATTTTAAAAAATTAAGCTTTTTTGCAATAATAAAGTTAAAATATAACCTTAAACAGCAAACAACCCAAGAATAAATATCACTCAAAGTGCAGCCTTGTTCATCTTAAATTAGCCCTAAAGGTAATTTAAAATTTAAAAAAAACTTTAACATAGGTTAAATTTGCAAAAATACTAAGAAAACAACATTTTTTTGCGGTTCTTAAATAATATACCGCATCAGCATCTCAAAACGTTCATTAGCAAGTAAAGAAAAAATTTTGGAACAAATATCGTATTGGTCTCATTGCACTAAAATAGTTCTGTTATTAATATTCGAGTAGGGTACTCCGTTAATACAAAAAGCAATACTGTAATATAATTATTATATATTTAACCCATTATTTCACATATTATACATTAAAATTGTTAGGAAAATATTAATTTTGTCATTTTTGCCCACATATCGATTCACTGTGAGGCGTGACAGGCTATTTACATGCCAAAATAATTTATTTAATTTAATTTTAATATTAAATCCTTACCTGTTGCTATTCTACACGCATTAGACGGTCTCTTCTGTTGGTCTAAGAGATGGCACCAATTTTTAGGTAGGTGTTTGAGGCAGGCGTGCAACTTGTCAAACAAAAAATTTGGTATACCCATTTAATATAGTACGGCGCTTGTAAAGCTCTACCTAAATTAAGATTATTGGTTCCAGTGGCGTGTCAGTGGGCACCACATCCACACTGACGTTTATGAAATTTTAATATTTTTTAAATTAAGCAATTAACATTTTACCTTTTTGGTCTTTTGTAATTTTTTCGTATCTGCTTTCGTTTTCCAAAAAAATATTTAAGCTTTTTATTTTTTTCTAAAAAGTACCCATAGACAATATGATATAAAAAAACAATTTTTTGCTTTAAAATAAATAAGCAGTGTATTTTCCCTATTTACATAGGTCAAAATTGATAATTTTTAAATTTGGATATTATTTTATTCAGTAAAGGACTACTTTTTAGAATGACTAAAAGTGGTTTTAATTTTTTTCTTGAAAAAGCAGTGAGATACGAAGAAAATACAGGATACTAAAAAGTTAAATTGTTAATTGCTTAAACAGAAAAAAATTAAAACTTCATAAAAAGTCAGTGGCGTACTTTTTTACAATAAATTGGCTGCGGTACCCACTGAGACGCCACTGGGCCCAATAATCCTAATTTGGGTAAAGCTTTACAAGCGTCTTAGTATATTAAATAGGTTTACTAAATTTTATCAAAATCGGTTCAAGCGTTTTAAAGATATTTAAAAAATACATTTTTTTATTTATTTTAACGTCCTGTATCTTGCTTTTATCCCGCTACAGCAGCCAGGTCTGCAGTTTCGTGTTGAGGTATATTAGGACAAGTATGTGACAAGTTGCCAGCCTGCCTCAAATATCTTCCCAAAAACCTTTGACCTAGCTGATACGATACGGTAATTGGGAAACTTTTTGCAGGTGTTTTTATTCACGAAGTTATTTAAAAAAAATTACGGTACCTATGTGTAACACATTGATTAAAAGGTTTTTCTTTAATTTAAATTAGGTGTAAAAGAATAATAAATAAAAATATTGTTGTATAGTTGGTAATTAGGTAGGTGCATTAAATGAACAGACGATTCTTCATTAATGTAAATATAAGGCTGCAGATTTCTCGTCCTTAAGTGTAAAATTTATAAAATACAGTTTGTTTCAGAAAAGGTGTTACAAAAGGAAAAATAGACCAAAAATTTTGAAATTTTAAAACGAAATTTTAAAAAAGTTGTCGCACGGTTGAAATCTAATAAGTAAAGGGTTTACCAATAAGAGCGTCAGAACTTTAACTAAGTAATAATAAGAAGTAATATGTTAATCTAACTTAATTATAAAAATAAATTTATTACAATTGGTTTCAAAATTATTATTGTTTACATACCCTCTTCTACTTTGTTCAGTTAGATGGATTCGTGTGGCCCAATTTGACCACTTCTTTAATTATATCACCCGGTAAATTTGTAATGGTGCGTAAAATGTTTTGCTTATGGTCACAAGGTCACCTCACAGAAAATAATAAAGGGTGCATGGTCAGTGCAAAGTAAAATAATATAAATACCATTCTGAACAAACTAAGGTTGCCAGGGTTTTTACAATTTTAGTGAGAAAAATGACAAAGGCAGCGCGAAAAAAATAAAATTGCACACTTAACAAGATCCGCACAAAATAGGTTGGCGGTGCGGATCATAAATGAATTGAATTTTATGTTAAAACTTAAAGTTGGTGCATGTGATTTAAAAAATAATAATAATTGTCAATTTTTACACTAGACACTATAACTAAGAAAATGATCAAAGGGGAGCAAAATAAAAATATAATAGTTTTAAATATATAAAGTGTGTCAAAAATAACTAGGAAATGTTTTGGGATATTGGAAACCCATAAGAGATAAAAAGATGGGTAAATGGGAAAAGTTGTGGTCCATTTAATGGTTAATCTAATGCAGTTTTGATGACAGCTGTCTCTTGTTTAATTTGTGCATTTTAGAAAAAGTGCTGTAGTTTTTTTATTTCAAATAATTTTTGGACTTTAAAAAAACATTATTGGGGCAACTTTTTAAGTGCAATGCATTTCTGTACTCAGATTTTAATTTTGACGTTACGATTTTTAGATACCTTTATCAACTTTCGTTTTTCTTATGGCGGCCATTTTGTTTTCTTGACTATTTTCAAATAACGTTTTTTCCCTTTTACACTTTATAGGTATTTTCAATTTTTATGTCAAATATCGTAAAAATTAATTTTTGTTGGAGTTGGCCATGACAGCGGAAGCCATTAGGTCTAGAAACAATTGCTATTCAATTTTCAATAAGGACCTATGTTGAAATGATATATTACATTACACGGGTGGAAACTGACTTATTTCACATGAGTGGGAATATTGTTGCACGAGGCGTCAGCCGAGTGCGGCAAACCCACGAGTGTAAGAAAGTGATTTTCACACAAGTAATGTACACTATTTTTCCTACGACCACAAGTTATTCACCAAAAAACAATAAAAGTTGTTTGTCTTCACAGAAAAAGATAAGAAACAATTGAAAACTTTGCATCACCAGGGTGATATATCCTTTCCTTACTGCCATATATTATACTGTTTAATAATATTTTTATATCAAAAATCACCTACCTAGTAGCTTTTATTATTTGAGAATTAAAAAAGGTTCTCATTTAAAAAATATTGCATGGCTTTTTCAAATCTCATTAACAGCCTGATAACTCCCAATTTATTTTAAATAACAATGACAGCGATAACAGCTTTATATTATACTTTGCAACACTAGTGTGATATAAGGCATTTTCTATGCATGAAAACAGTGTGCTATTTACTATTTTCACATGTGGTCGTAGAAAAAGATATTGCAAGTTACTTTCTAACTTTTATAAACTTATGTACCCAAACAAAGATGGATATTTACCTTGTGTGCATCAGCAGATAAAAATGTGTGTTAATTATCTCAAGCTGTAAACTTTCTTTCAGAAATGTGTGTATGTGCCTACTTTTTTTAAATTTTATTATCGATAACATACAAAAACCTACTTCAGAGTCTTCAAATTGTCACAAAACACGTATAAAACTAAATTATACTTACATACTAGTCTTTAAAAAACACTGTTTTCTCCACTTATTCTTAATAAGTACCAATTTAATTGCATATGGGAAATTAATTAAAGTTAAACAAAATACTAGTTTAAAAAAAAATGATATCAATCGTAATACAAACATTTAAAAGAATTTTGCAAATTGAATCTGATTTTTAGAATACATGAGCTGCCATTAAAAAGTAAAACTTGTTTAAAATATTGTTTTTTTTTAAGTTGCTATACTTTAAATTAGTAGGTTGGTAATAAGTGTAGAGAACATTGTTTTTAGATATATTATTACGTAGGTAAAATTTGGTTTTTTACCTGTGTTTGTGCCAATTGAAAGTCATGATTAAATTTGGTTTTGTATGTTAAATAAGGGGTAAAAAAATAAAAACTTTTTTTTGAGCACATACACACATTTTTGATAAAAAGTTTACAGCTTAACATAATTAACACATATTTTTGTGCCGATGCACACAAGGTAAATATCCATATTTGTTTGGGTGTATTAGTTTATAAAAGTTAGAAATAAACTTGTATTATCTTTTCCTATATAGTAGGTTCTTATTGAAAATTGAATAGTAATTGATTCTAGAGGTAATGGCTACCGCAGTCATGGCCAACTCAGACAAAAAAATAATAATTTTGACGATTTTTGACATAAAAATCAAAAATACCTATTAAGTGTTATACATAATTTTAAAGGAAAAAAACGTTTTTTAAAAATGGATAAAAAAACAAAATGGCCGCTATAAGAAAAACGAAAGTTGGTGATGTTATCTCAAAACAGAAACGTCAAAATTAAAATCTGAATAAAGAAATGCATTGCCCTTAAAAAGTAACCCCAATAATGTTGAGACAGATTCAAAAAATGATTTGAACTAGAAAAATTACAGCACTTTTTCTAAAATGCACATTTTTAGTTTTTTCAAATTAACTAAAAAATTAAACAAACTACAGCCGTCAATTCTAATATCCCAATACATTCCCTACCAATTTTGGACACACTGTATATTTTTTAAATTCGCTGCCTTAAGCCAAGTATTATTTTAAAAACCATGAATAATGTAAAAAATTGACAAACATGTTTTTTTTCTTTTTTAATTTTTTAACTTTAAATTTTGACGTAAAATTTAATTCTCTACAACATTTTTTTATACAATTTTGTCCCATTTTAAAAAATAAAAGTATTTAACTTTTTATCATTTTTCATATTTTTAGTTATACCTCGCCCTGTATACTACCAGTCGAAGTAAAATGTTGTATTTATCAGTTTTGGTATTTACCCAATTAAGCTAAAATTTTCCAAGGATATTTAAGTTAATTTTAAAATTAAAGTTAAGTTAATTTAAGTAAACAAAATTTACATCCAATGACGCTCGAGCGGCATATGAAAGAATATTTAAAAAAAATCTTTGGATTGACAAGAGCATTTTTTGATTAATGTTTTTTGTGTGTTACTTAGTTCTCGAAAAAGTCCATTTAATTAAAAAGCCTTTAACCATAACAAACAAGTGAAAAAACGTTATCACAATATGATGTTTAATATTGTTGCATTACTAATTATATAACAACAACAAATACTAAATTAAGCAACAAAAGAAAATGAAATATATATTACTATCTGCAAAAGTAAAATAGGTTATACTTTTATTTTCCACAGCCCATTTGACAAAAAAATATTTAAAGCAGAAAGAAACGAATCCAAATATAAAAAAAAGAAAAATAGGCAATTGTATATGAAATAATTTTTTATGGTAAACAAGAAGTGCTTTTGAGGCTGTAAAAATGATAATGTGTGTTATAAAAACACTGCAAAAATTTTATTAGTCCTTTATAAAAACTAAAAAACTTTTTTTTATTTTTTTTTTAAACTAAGACGTTTGGGACATATGTTTATATGAAGTTTTTTCTTATTTTCTGTTGTAGAAACGCCCCGTAAAGTTTGTCAGTTAAGTTACTGGACACCCTGTATGTATGTTAGTAATTGGCTACTGGTGCCCAAACGGTGAGGTTTATCGACTTTAATAAAGAGTACCTTATTTTTTAAGTTTTTGATTGTCTATAAAATGGCGCCCCCAGCTTTGAGATATCTGCAAAATAAAAAGGTATGATGGAAATAAAGTTTAAGTTTAAGGTAAAGTGCCCTCTGGCGGTATTTAAGAAAAGTACTGTTGTCTTAAAATTTTAGCATCTGCAAAGCTCGATTTGTGTGCCAAATATCAATATATAAAATAGATGCAATATAGCGAAAAAACCAAAATAAAAATTTGACGGCTTGTAACTTGAAAACGACATTTAAAAAAAATTATATGAAGCTCTACCCTTATTTTGTGAAGTAGAATCACCCCCTTAAGTTTCGTGATCGATTTTTAAATCACCCTCTATATTTGATAAACTTTAACATTATTTGCATCGGTTATTAAAACTAGGTAAATTACGCAAAAAGGTGTAAAATATAAATAAACAAAATATAATCACATGCTTTATTTTATGTGTAATTTCAGATATTTGATATTTCTTTTAAATCTAAAATCCTTTTATATCTAACATTTTGCTAAATTATATAGAAAAAGCAAGTTTAGTCTTAGTCCATTTTTACATTTTGTAGTTTTTGAAGCCCCTGTATAAAATAGATTTCTTAAAGTAAACCCCCTTTTTTTTTAAAGCAAAAGCAATTCACATACACAACATTTAAATTTTTGGTCCATTTGTCCTATTGTAAAGTCAATCAGTGGTTAACTGTATTTTAAGAACAATTCTTTTTTGTAAATAATTTTTCCTATTACTTAAATTTTAGAATATGTGGACATTTTAAAGGTTTTAAACAAACAAGTATATGAAGGTTTACACCCATTAGGCCAAAAAAATATTTTTTTTCTTTGCCGGTAATGCGGAGTGTTTGGCAGGCAAGGGAATTAAAATTTACAATAATTATTTAACTAAATATATTTACAATACCTCATATAAAATGGTATTATCGTAATACTTTATTACTAACATTAAAACAAAAAAAATTACTGTAAAACTCTTTCTTACCTTTGATTTCAAAAGCTGTTTGACATTATCTTAATCCTGTAAAGAGGTTTTAGCCTTTGTTTCTGTTACACCTATTAACTACTAACAAACACTATAACTATTAAGTAACACTATTGTTAAAGTAATAAGCACTTAAAATGTTAATACACTTTTACAATTATTAAAAATTTTTGTATTTTTAAAAACTACGATTACAGTTTAGTAAACAAAACAAGTTTTTTAACTTTTAAAATATTTGTTTATCCATCCGCTAAACTTTCTAAAGATTTTTTTACATTATTTTACCTAATTAAATGTATATATTTATTTTTTGATCAAAGTCACTTCAGTTTTTCTGTTCAAAAACTATCATAAAGTTGCGTAAAAGCGCGCTTTTTAGGGGTAAGTTACCGAGACCAGCTCCTGCGAGTTTTCGACGCGCGAAACTGAACCTCTTTTAGCTTTCATTCATGCAGGAGCTTTAAGTGGTGTGAATCCTGCAACTCATGCGCCTCTTGCGGACTACGTAACAATAACCTTTACCTTGTATACCGTTGTAACTAATCACTTTTTGTTTTTTGTTGAAAATATATCGCTAATATTCTGGCATTTAAACTGCCTATTAAAAGTAAAATGCTATTATTAATAATTAGATTTCCATGAAGTACCTATAGGCAATGTTAAAATAAATAGGTGATAGCGTTTTCTTAAAAAATGGTAAATAGGATTTTATGAGAATATTGTGAGTTTTGTTTTTGCAAGGGCGTACTCAAATAAATTACTTATCTTGTTTTTTTTTTCATTTTTCTGAGAATTTAAAAAGTTTGTTTTACCCTCAATACAGGCTTACTTTATTTGTTAATAATTTAGTTTTAGTTCCATACAACGATAAGTTTTTTTTTTGCCGCTAAACTACTTCTGACTTTTCTTTTCCTAAAAGATGTACATAAATGTTTTTAAGTTATAAAGAGCTTCGACAAAATCTTCGTAGGTGTAAAACGTATCTCCCAGTTTTATTTTTGTTTATTAATCAATAATAAAAATATTATTTAACAATAAAATAAATAGATAATAAAAACAGGTTAACTTTAAATATTATTCGGCGGTTTTCTTCCTAAAATTGAGCAAAACCGCCGGCGGTCGTTTGCCAGTGCTCATTTTTAAATATTTTTGCATCTCTTACTACTATATTTAGCTCACCTGGATTTCTCTAAGTTCAAAATACAACGATTTAACGCAATTTTCCATAATTAAAAAGTTAATCGTTTGCGAGATACAGGGTGCCCAAGTTATTTTTTTATCTTCGGACAATCCACGAAGGCTGAAAGCCTAATTTCTAACGTACCGTGGGTGTCTTAAGCAGGGTAAGAGGAAGTTTGTTAACACGGGACTTAACAACTTGAAGTTTTGGGGGAAGGAAAGACCTCCGCTGGCAGTAGTTTCCACAGTCTAGAAACTCTAGGGATAATAGAACGAACGAAATGGGAAGTTCGAGGCCTGTCCAATTGAACCGTATAGGGATGCATACGCGCGGCACCACGAGTTTCTCTGTTGGGAGCTGTAAGAGGAGGGACTATACTGGATAATTCGTCGGAGCAGAGGCCGTAAAAGTATCTGTAGAAGAGCGATAAAGCTCCCACAGCTCGACGATGGGCAAAAGAAGGAAGTCTTTGAGTAAGTAAAGGACCATTAATAAGACGAACAGCCCTTCTTTGAATGGCAGCAAGAATGCTGAGGGTTGTAGGGGTTGCCATTCCCCAGACATGAGAACAATATTCCAGAGAAGGTCGAATTTGGGACACATACAAAGTGTATAAATTGGAAGGAGAATTTCATACGCTGTATCCTGCAAATCAGCATTTTTTAAACAATTAATGGTAAATTGCATCAGATCGTTATATTTTGGTTCAAAAAATTTTTGGTTTCATTTTGTACACTACCAGGTGGCCTAAGTAAAGTATGAATAAATGCGATGGTAAATTTGGGTATAAAATAAAATGTTTAATCTGAAATATTTTAAAAACGGTTCCTCGTAGAGATATTTATAGGATTTTTTGCGTAAAAAATATGAAAAAACAAAAATTTTATACTGAAATCACAATACATCATTTTGTAAATACCTTAGAGATACACACTGTATAAAAAGTGAGATATGCGACCGACACCAATTATATTCTAGATGCTACTGGCTTTACGGGGAACATTTTGGTAAATATTTTTTTAATTAAAAAAAATATATTTGTTTTGGTTGCCTTTCCATCCGCGTACTCCCACCGACTTAATAAAAAATCTTAGTTTTAAGAGCAAATATGAAACTTTATCGTCGAATTAATAAATTTGTAAAAAAATCTGCTTTATTTTTGTTATTGAAAGCATTTAAAAGTCTTGCATAAAAAATAGGGTAAAAAACCCCAAAATTAAGCATGATGTTTTTAAAAATATGTTTTTTTTTTAAATGGGAATTGTCGATAATTTATTTTTTGACAAAAACATACAAAAAAACTTTACTTTAAATCAAAATTTACTTTTAATCCTGTTAAACCGGAAGTAAAAGACAAATGGTATTATACCTAGTATTGGCATCGATGACACAATATATTAAGTTAGCAGCATTCAAGAAAATAATAGGTTGGACTGTGATTTCGGTGTCACTTGGTATATTCGGGATTTTAAATTTTGCCTTCTTTTAAGTGCTTAGAGTTTAAAGCCTAAATATTTTGTTATATTGATTAGCTAAGCTCATAAGAATTGGTATTTTACGTAAGTCAGGTGTTTCAGTTAAAGAATTTAAAAAAAAATAGGAAAACTTATCAGGGACACTTACAAGAAATTATTAACTTCTTTTGTTTATATACCGGGTGACATAAAATGTTGCTAACGCCCTAATTTGTTTTGTAGTTTGGGCACTGCAGGTCATTTAAAGATGAACATTGGGACAGCTTAATTTTCGATTTTAAAGAAAAACATTTTCTTGTCACTGTCACCCCTTGAACTGCAATCCTGCCATCCCCTAGCAGGGGTAAGGCTTACGCCCATTATCTTATACAAAAAGAGGGATCAAGTGTTACCTCTTTTGACCCTAATTAGGACTGCTAACTTTTAATTTTCTGCTATTATTTTCGTTAAAAAAACAGCTTGTAATTTATTTTTATTTTTTTAATGTATACCTAATACTAAATTACCAGTAAAAGCAAGCCACTTTTAACTAAAGATGTATGATAAGAGTTAAACGATTTTTAAAGTGAGGTAATAATAAATCTTTCTAGTGAGAGTTTAATTCAGACTTAAAATTTAGGGAGCCTGCGTGTATGTGTTATAAAGTTACATTTTGTCCCCATGCAATAATAGTATCAATAACCTCATATTAGTAACGTAGTGTTTACTCTACTGGTAAATTAATATTCTTGGTAAATGCTTGAGATTAATCGTCCTTTTTTTCGGTCATAATTGCGGCCTCAGTAGTTCAAGTTTCGTAAAAAAATGTGGCTAGCTTTAATGGCGGTTCGTCGGACAACCGGCAAAAGTACGTATAGTGGAGTCAATTAAAGCACAAAAGTTTGGTAACTTTTTTGGGCTATGCGGTATTCTTCATTCGCTTTCAAAAATTATTTGTTAAATTTGTACCAAATTTTTTACCTTATACAAACCCGAGGTTGCATTCCTACAGCCAAAAATGTTTTGAAGAAATCCTTTTTTAAGACACCCTTCGGTACTGGCCCAAGTTTTTAAGGTCGCTAATCACGATTATAATGTTTAAATTGGCGCCCCAAGAAACCCCCAGACGCTAACTTTCTCTCAGTCCATGCATGTATTGTAGAACGGTCCTACGGAGATGACGTTCGTCGGCGTTCCTAAGCTCCAGATGTCGGGTGATCAATTTAAAAAAACTTTCGGGTATCTGACTCAGCTCAGTTCTGAATATTATTTACAGCTATTAAATTATCTAAGGGGCGTCTTAAAAAAGCATTTCTTAAATACATTTTTGGCTGCAGGAATGCGACTTTCGGTTTGTATAAGGTAAAAATTAGGTACAAAGTTTATAAATAATTTTTGTGACCGAATGCAAAAACCGCATTCTTTCCGTACTGTGGCAAAAAAATCCGAATGTTTACCGTTTTCAGTGCTTCCTTGCCTGGACTAGTAATCAATTATTATTTTTTAAATTAACTATGATGTTAAAGTTGGTATTAAATTAAATTTACTGTAAGCAAAAAAAAAAAGTATGTTTAACCGACAGTTCAAAGGTCAAAAAATGTTACTCGGATAACCAGTCTCTTGGACAACCATCACTTAGATAACTAAAGTAACAAAGTTGGAAGCACTCTTGGTTAAACCGGAAATGCCTCATAAACGCTGAAACATCAGAAATGTGCATCTTATCCAACCAAACATGTCACCAAAATTTTAAAATTGTATAGCATTTACGCATAAAAACTAAAAATAATTTAAAAAATGGATAAATTTAAATTTGAGTATTGCAACTTTTAATTTAAATGTTTTAATATAAAAAGTATAACTAATGTTTGTTTTTTTTGTTTAATAAGGCATTGTGTCAAAAACAAAAACAAATACGTAATGACCTATAGTAGGATTTTTAATAGGCTTTAACAATACCAATTTGTATTTCTGTAAAATATTAAAAATAACTTAAAATATTTTCAAATTAATTCTGCTTCATTTTATATACATACGTTTTATTTCTTATGTTTATTGTACCTGAAATAATATTATTTGTTAAAACATAACTGCCCTCTCGTAATTGCCTAAATATTTGCATTTTGGTTAACATAATATATTGTATATACATTTTGGCTAGTAAATTGTTTATTATTCATTAATAATGTTGGTATGTGGCTTTTATACCTCGGGCCTAAGATATCTAATAGGTATACAGGCCGTGCCAGCACAGTGCATTTATTTAAGTTTTTGTATGTTTAATACTAGCAGGTAAATATTAGACTAAAAACGCCTGCATTGAAACCTTTCGTAATACCATGACGCATTAGCAGCGAGTTTACACGAGTCCTATAATGCGCGTTCGCCAAATTCAAATTTAAATAAAACGCCTGTGTAAACGCTCCTAAACCGTTTTAAAAATCGTAATTTGCATTTCATTAACAATATATTGTATTAAAACAACTAATGTTATTCGAATTACTACTTTTAAAACGGTTTAAGAGCGTTTACAAAGGCGTTTTATTTAAATTTGCCTTTGGCTTATGCGCAATAAAGATCTCGTGTAAACATAGTAATTTTCTTAACTTTCTCCAACCAGATTTAAAGTTAACATATTTATATGTTTTTGAGTTAAAATATTAATAATTATTAATAATTGTAGTCAATTTTGGGATTTTATTATACTTTTATCTATGTATATTTGGCAAAATTGAATACCAGATGATTTTTTTGCCGCTAATTAAAAAATTTGTGATGCAAGGGTTCTGACTTTTACGGTTACGGTTAGGATTTTGTCTAACGGTTACGAATACGGTGACGTTTTTTAAAAATAAAATAAAGTATATCCAAAAGAAAATATAATGAAGTTTATTTATTAAAATAAAATAAAATACACTCCTTTAGTAAAAGATAAATATAATTTTTATAAAACAAAACAAAAAAAGAAAAACAAAGTAAAAACAGTAAGTGACATCTTAAAACTAAAACCTAGAGAATAAAAGTGTTATGAAAGATATCTTAGTGCTATCACTCACTCAAATGTAATAATTAAATACACGTTTTTTAGAAAGAAAACTGATTTGACATGAAATATTATATTTGGTGAGATTAAAAAGGTGACGTGCAGAAACCGTATAGTCATTATATAAAATATATGGTTACGGTTAACCGGATAATATCAAAAACCGTGAATTAACCGTCACCGTAACCGCGGCAACACTACAAAAAAATCTTATTTCACTTCTATGCGTATTGTCAAAGATATACAGTATGTTCACAAATGGACTTTACAATAGCACAAATGGATTAAACATTTAAATTTTTAAGAAAGTTGTGTATGACAACTGTTTTTGCTTCTTTAAAAACAAGAAGCATTTAAGTTTGTTTTTGTTTTAATAGTGGCTACAAAAAGTACAAAAAATGTGAAAATAGACCAAGAGAAAACAGCCCTTACTTTTATTGATTCATCAAAATAAAATAAGGCTTTTAGAATTAAATAAGGATCCCGCATCTAAAATTGTATATGAATTTTTTTTCGAGATCACATTTTTTCTATTCATTTTATAGATCTTTTTTACATGTTTTACCTGGGTATGTTAAATTATTTATTTTCTGTCAACGTTTTTTTAAAAAACACCCTGTATGTGAGCACAAAAATTATTTTTACTTTTTTAGTGTGTTCCAGTAAATTTGTAACAAATGGGATATGTTTTATTTATATTTTGTTAAAAAAACTTATCCTAAATTTGCTACGTTATCTCAAACTATAACACTGGTAGTTCTTGTTAGTAGCCAGTATCAAGCTTTGGCCTTCTTTTAGAATTTAATTTAATTAAAAAATTTAAATAACCCAAGTTTATTGCAAATAATTTTTATTTTTGTATTTTATTTTTAAAAACAAGATACTGCTAAATTAATTTAAAATATTATTTGCAAATAATTTACCTATAAGCAGTTTTTAATCTTTTTGAAATACCCTGTATTTACTTTTGCTTTTAATACACGATTGCTTAATCAGGATGCATCGACTTTGAGTGAAGAATAACATAATCGGACAAGCTATAGTAAATAAAAAGTTGCCCATGTGTTGCATATTAAATAAACCACCCTGTTTATTTGGTATATACATTTTTTAAAACTTTTAATGGAAACATATAAATTCAGTTCTTTAAAATACTTAAAAGGAAATCTTAACTATACTTGCCATCTTTTTTATATTCAAAAAATATGATTTCCTATAAAAGTTTTTTTCTTTGTTACAAAATGGTTATAATTAAAAATTGCCCTATGGTTAGCGAGAAAGGCTTACAATTGCAAAAATATATTTTCCACGACCGTCAAGAAAGCTGTTTTTTTAATCGTTAACATAAAGTTAAAGATCTCTATTTTAGTACACTACATAAAGTTTAAAAAAGTAACTTTTTTAACACTTTGAAGCTTTTTTACACTTTGAATTAGTGTTTTGTCTCAATCTCTGCTACAATAAACTTAAATATCAATTTATGCAATGTAACAGTAAAGACGACATCAACTGAACCAAACGGTCAAGTTACCTTTGGTTTCGTCATTAGTTACAAAATTTGACAGTGTGCAAATAAATTTAATAAAAATTACTGAAAATTAATAGTAATAATGAATTTGGATGACTAAGAAATTGAAAAAGAATTTATACTGTTTTAGTATTATTTCTACAAAAAGTAAGTACAGGGTGGCTCGAATTCGACGCTCATCATTGGGATTTCGGAAATCGTAAGAGATGCAGGATCGGTTAAATGGAGGCAAAGGTGCGCAATTTGATGCTCAATAAACTGCCGTTTTGCGTTTTAAAAAATTCCGAGTACTTCCGAAGATATTCGAAAAAACCGGAATTTTCAATTTTGGTTTCTATTGTTTCCTGGCTATATTTGTTAAGATAACTCAAAATGAAAAACACGTTTTCATGGCCACTTTTTCTGCTCTATAATTTAGTGTGATTAAATATTGAATCTGACGTTTCGGCTTCTGGCGACCATCATCAACTTAATTTGTTTAAATACGGACCTGATATTTTTTTCAACTTAATTAAATCCTTTCATCACTCCTAAAACACTATATATCGCCACTTTGATATTTGCCGACGTTTCGTACAGACAATTCCATCCCCAGAATATTGCATATTTATTTAACCATAATACGTCCCTGAACTACATTTTTAGGTAAAATGGTAAAAAAATAAACTTATTACATATTCATAATGTTTTATTGCAACTCATTGATATCTAACAGCGGAAATTACTTTATTAACAGAAACTAACCAGCAGCGAATTCAAGGGAGAACTTCATTTAATGTATGGATTGGTATGTGGAGGAAAAAAATTATTGGACCTTTCGTTTACGAAGGGACCTTAACTTCCGAACGATAGCTAAATTTGATAAGGAATTATGTCTTAGACGCCCTAGATAATCAACCTTTGGCAGTATTTCAACAAATATGGTGGCAGCAAGACGGAGCTTCTGCCCACAATGGAAGGAAAGTAGCTCAATTCCTTTACCATATATTTCCTAATAAATGGTTTTGCAAAATGGCTCGCTATAGGAGCCCAGATCTTAGTCCCCCAGATTATTTCCTTTGGGGATATCTTAAGAACCGTTTATTTAAAAATACACCTCACGACCTTTAAGTACAACGATAAAATTTGATAAGAAAAGTCGCTGCCATTCCTGCGAGAACAATTAATCGAGCTGTATTAAAAATACAAAGCAAAGCAAGAAAATGCATCGAGGCGGAAGGTTATCTCTTTGGACACCTATAATAGTGATTAAATTTTGTTTACTTTTAATATGGGCATCAAGATAGTATTACAAATTGTTTATGTAAGCTAATTTGTTGTCTACCTTTTTGTATCTTATGTCTAATATCATAAAGTAACATACCTACGGATAAGAGAAACCATGGCATGCTAAAATTTTCGTACCGCTTTTGCGGCAGGCTGGCGGCAGGCTTGTCATTTTTGCCAGTTTACATCTTAAATGCGTCGGTCCAAGCCTCGAATCGTGTAACATCAGCGGTGGGGAGACACGTAAGCTTACTGAAATGACTAACTGGCGGTATTTCAACGAGAAAAAAATAAAATTATATTGGGAGTTTTAGCATGACCTGTCCTTAAATCGTCTATTCCATGATAACTCTTATAATTTCCTTACTCTATGCTAATATTCATGAAATTTTCGGTTAATAAAGTAATTTCCGCTGTTAGCTTTCAATGAGTTGCAATAAAAAGATTACTAATATGTAATAAGTTTATTCTTTTTTTTTTACCTTCTTACCTAAAAATGTAGTTCAGGGCCGTATTATGGTGAAATAAATATGCAATATTCTGGTGATGGAATTTTCTGTACGAAACATCGGCAAATATCAAAGTGGCGATATATAGTGTCTTAAGAGTGATGAAAGGATTTAATTAAATTGAAAAAATATCAGGTCCGTATTTAAAAAAATTAAGTTGATGATGGTTGCCAGAAGCCGAAACGTCAGATTCAATATTTAATCACACTGAATTATAGAGCAGAAAAAGTGGCCATGAAAACGTGTTTTTCATTTTAAGTTATCTTAACAAATATAGCCAGAAAACAATAGAAACCAAAATTAAAAATTCCGGTTTTTTTCGAATATCTTCGGAAGTACTCGGAATTTTTTAAAACGCAAAACGTCATTTTATTTAGCATCAAATTGCGTAACTTTGCCTCCATTTACCCGATCCTGTATCTCTTACGGTTTCCGAAATCCCAATGATGAGCGTCGAATTCGAGCCACCCTGTACATACAATTTTGTAAAATTAAATAATAAATGCACAGTTATAAAGATGATAATTGTCTGCTAAAAAATTAGGAAGCTATGATTTTTGTTGCAACATAATAGCTGTGCTGCAAAAATTAAAATATTTAAGTTTAGATAAATAAAACATGTATAAAATGGTATTTTGGAAAATTTTTATATGGTTGTGGAAAAAATATAGCATGTAACACATGCATAAAGTGTGTTTTTTTACTCATGGGATTGTCGCAATCGCCTAAAGGCTCGCGCTGTCAAACTTCCCATTGGTAAAAAAAAAGTATCACTATAAGCACTTGTTACAAAAGTTACTATTTTTAAAATGAAAAAAATCATAAAAATATATTTTTAAAACTATTTCATTAAAAAGCATTTTAAGTGAACTTTTATTAGGGGCATAGCTACCGCCGTATCAGCCGTATCAATGATACGAAGCCCCTCGGGCTATAGGGCACCCTAAACGTGTGTAAGCAAAAAAGTAAGGTGCTGGTAAACTGTAAAACTGTCAACTAAATAAGAAAAGTGAAGGGCTCTGTTACTCCTTGTGTTACGGGGCCCCTCAAGGCACGCTACGCTACTGACTATACTGTACTGACTGTACTAAGAACAAATTTTTGCTTTACAGTAAACTATTGGTACAGTTTTGTTAAGTGTATCATAACTTTGTAAAAAAACACTTCCGAACCGGAATAATGCATTAGGGGTGAAGGAGGGTGCCTTTTAGGGTTAAAAATGGTCTTTTGCAATTTTAAGCCTAAAAGTAAATCATTTTTACCCTAACTTCAAAAATTTTCGAGAGAAGTGGAGAAGTTTTTTCGGTTTTTAATTTTTATCTCTTACAAAAATAAGGCTAAAATTTGAAACAGATATACTTTTTACCATTTAATATATTATTTTCATTAATAAATATTTAGCCGTTATTATAAAAACTAACTTTAACAAAAAAATGAAAATCTTCAACCGCCATATTGATTTAATTTTTGTCATCAAAAAGGAGCGAACGATCCTTATTGTATCGTTTTTTTACCTTTATTTAAATCCAAAAAATAACTTGAGTTGAAAAAAAACAAAAATAAAAACACAAAATATTGAAATTTTTCCTTATACGTATTCTCGTTCATTGTGTTATTTTCGTTAAAAAATTAATACTATTATAAAATGACAATATTTTGCGTTTTTTATTTTTTTTGTTCATTTTTTTATTAAAGTATACATTTTTGCATTAATTAAAAGTTAATAAAAAAAAACGAAAAAAATAAGCCCACAGCGAACCATTTTAAATAAAAAAATAAATCAATCTGGCGGTTGAATATTTTATTATTTGTTTTTTTTAAGTAAATTAATAACGGCTGAATATTTATGGATGAAAAAAACAAAGTATATTTAGAATGGTAAAAACTATATTTGCTTTAAATTTTAGCTTAATAAAACCATTTTTGTAAAAGATAACAATTTAAAAACGAAAAAACAGTTTTTTCTACTTTTCTCAGAAATTTTTAATGTCAGGGTAAAAAGTTATGACATAAGTTGTAGGTTTTTTTAATATCGACAACTTTTACATATAACTTTTTTAATAGTTTCTAGTGTTTAGTTTTAAATTGCAAGAAACCATTTTTTACCCCTAAAAGCACCCCCTTCACCCCCTAACGCATTATTTGGGTTCAGAAGTTTTTCTTACTCAGTTATGATGTACTGAACAAAACTATACCAATAGTTTGCTGTAAGGCATTCATCTTTTTGCAATTAGGTTTTCCGCCTGGATTAGGTTCTGCTGTCAAAAATTTTATTTTTTAAATTCTAAGTGCCATGATTAGGCTAAAACGGTTTATTTTAAGTCAAATAGTAATGGAAAAATGGAATTAGTCGTCTTTTGTTTTTACGACTTCTAAGTGCGAAGTCAAAGTGTGCAAAATCCTATTTATGGTCATAACTCCTTTTTTCAAACGAAACGAGTGGCTTGTTAGCATATCCTAAAAGAGCATTTTACTTCGAATAATTTGATACAACATTGGCGGTATTTTGAAAAGATTTTTATCTTAAAATCATTAAATTAATTGATTCTTAACCCACCATTGCATTGTACTATTGGGTAATATTGACTTATGACAACATCATAAATTTATTATGTGTTCTGTAAGAAAAGTCTTACTGGAAATACCACCTATGTGGTACCAAATTATTTGAAATAAAATGCTCTTTTAAGGTATGCTAACAAACCACTCTCGTTCCATTTAAAGAAATAAAATTATGGCCATAAATAGGATTTTACACACTTTGACTCCGCCCTAAAAAGTCGTAAAATACAAAAGAAGACTAATTTCATTTTTCCATGGCACCTTTACATAAACCGTTTTAGCCTAATCATGACACTCTAGATTTGAATTTAAAAATTATTTTTTTGATTGCAGAAGTGTCAAAAATGACATGTGAGGTGTCATTGTATTGAGAATGTCATATTTTGTCGAAATAAGATAAAATATATTGGTGGTGCCATTTAAAATTTTATAGTAGCAGTCATTTTCGGTTAATCCGGAAGTAATAGAAAATAAGGAAATGGACCAATCAATTTAAAACTGTCAGATAACGATATATCAAATTTCATTTTTCTTTCTTTAAAGGTAAAAAAGTTATAGAGGGAACCACCTGTTAGAAACACTCGGTATATACCTTCCATGTCTTTTTATGCTATTTTAACTAGGTGGTTTTAAAGATACTTATTTTTTGTATTTTATTTTTCAAAATAATATTTTTGTAATTTTAAACCACTTTGTGTAACCCAAAGTAAGTTATATTATAGCTTTAAACATTACAAATTAAACAAAATATTTTATGAAAACTATTTTTCTTCGAAATAGAAATTTAAAAAACCTGACTTATTATGATAAGGCAACAAGGCTAAAACTAATTTTTGTGAAAGTGATAAAAATGGCTTTTTAGTCACACCCCTCTGAAAAGAACTAGATAAATTACCCGTATTTAAAGCCTGTAAAATAAAACGGCGGATCGTGCAGACACCAGCTTCTAGTAATTTTATTTTTTAATCTAGCTTTTACTACTATTGGCAACATTGTCACTCTTGTCACTCGTTATTCTCAATTCTGTCATTCAGATTGTGGCTTTTTTGTGTTTCTTGGAATTTTAATTCCATTTTTGCCGATTTTGTGATTTATTAAAAGTGATTTACTGAAAAACATTTAATTATTGAACAATGCCGACGCGCTGTTTTGTGCAAAGTTGTTTTAATACTTCTAACAACAAAGGATGCGATGTTACGTTTCACGAGTAAGTAAAAAAATATGGTATTATTAGATTTGGTAATTATTTACAAACCGGACGCATCGCCGATTTTATTAAGATTTGGTGTACGCTGCTCACGAATTAAAAAGAATTTTTGTCCAATTTATTTTCGAGATATCAATTATTACACTTGAATTGAAAACTCACCTAAATTTGGCATATTCCCCCTTTTTTGCAGACAATTCTTGAGTTTTTCTCTAGATTGACAATTAATATTTGATTTCCACCTCTTAAAAATCCATTTTTTTATTAATTTTAACCATCTTTGCAAAGCCTTTCAGTAAAACTTAACATTTTTATGGAAAAAAGGGAAAAAAAAAGAATAATGGGACTCTAAGAGGTGGAAATTAAATATTTAGTGCCAAATTAGCTTTATGTCAAAAATTGCTTGCAAAAAGAAGGAGAAATATAGTGAAAATAGGGTAAATTTGGTTTTTAAGTTTAAAGATGTATGTATATCTCGAAGACAAAACGTGTACAACAAAAAAATCCTTCAGAATCGTAATCAGCGCCCCAAACTTCAACAAATGAAAATTATTAATACCTAGAAATTATCTTTTTTTTAAAGAGTACCAACAAGTCCTCATAGAAGGAGGAAATGGCTTGTAGCGGTTAAAAGAAATCCCGATCAGGTATATGGTAGAAATGTAGTATGTTCTGCACATTTCTTGCCTCAAGATTTTGTGCAGTGTGGACACCGTAAAAGGCTAAAATTCACAGCATTGCCCTCCCAAAATCTACCTACTGTTATATCTGACAAAAGAAAATATCATTTTGAACAACCTTTGACAACTTTAGGTAAGTAAAAATAATTACTCTTCTTTTCATTTTGTAAATTAGTAATCTTTGATTTTAATTAAAAAAATGGTATATTGCTGTATGTAAGTCTGTAGGTACCTACAGTTTTTTAAAATTTACAAAAATAATGACTAAAATAGTCTCTATTTAAAATCTGGTTGCCAGTTTTATACAGTATGTCCATGGATGGACTTTACAATAGGACAAATGGACCAAAAATTTAAATTTTACAGAAAGTCGTGTAAGTATGGCAACTGCTTTTTCTTTTTAAAAAACAAGATTCACTTTGGAAAAATTTGTTATATTTTGCACAGAGGCTCCAGAATTATAAAAATGTGATGTACCAAGACAAAACTGCTTTTATTTTTAATAATTCGGCAAAATGTCAAATAAAAAAGGTTTTTAGAATTGAAAGAGGACCCTAAATCTAGAATTTCTAAGCAAATAAACAATTTTTTTAGTATCATTTATTTTATTTATGTTTTACAACAATTTTACATAATTTACCTGATTTTACATTTTTTTATTTAAATATATTGACAAAGTTCGACTTTAATTATATCGATTATTAGAACTAGGTAAATGATACAAAAAAATAACATTATTTATTTTATGTAAAATTTTAGATATTGGATTCTTATTCAATTCTCTTTTTATTTGACATTTTGCTGAATAATTAAAAATGAAGCCAGTTTTGTCTTGGTCCATTTTCACATTTTTGTAGGTTTTAGAGCCCCTGTACAAAACAAAACAACTATTTTAACGTAAAGTTTGTTTCTTTAAAAGGCAAAAGCTGTTGGCATACACAAACATTTACGTTTTTTGGTCCATTTTTCCTATTGTAAAGTCCATATCGTCAGTGCGATTGCTATACCTAATATGTGTCACAGGATAAGCATGTCACATATCAGATTTAAGGCACGCACCGACGATATGTGGACATATCTAAGCACTTTTTCTTTTTGATATTTCAGCTTCCTCAACAAGTAGATACTGGGATAAGAAGTCACCTAAGTGAAGAATTCAGACAATAGAAAAATAGGCAAAAAGATATTTAGTGAAAAGACGCTCCAGGTCAAAGACAGGCGAAACAGACACAAACAAAAAACAATAAATAATCCCACTGATTTCAAGACTTAATATTATTTGTAAAATTCCCTTTTAGCAAATGTAATACAAAAGTGGTTATTAAAAATTCCTCACTAGTTGATTATTTTTAATGCCTGATTAACATACACACAGGCACACTTACCAAAATATTCTAATTTATTGTGTAAATAAATATTAGTAGTGGAACTGTGTCTATGTAAGTTGGCGTCATATGGAAAACTTTTTATTATTAATTTTACAAAGAAAAGTTATTCTTTATAAAAAGTTCTGCATCGTCAAAAACCTAATATGAAATCATCAGATTTTAAACTATGTCAGTCATCTACGAGGTGTGGCCAAAAATTTAATTTTTGCTTAAGATTAAAGTACCTGTATTTTTGCTAATATCGAAAATTATTCTAAAGAAAAGATGTTAAGAATTAAAAATTACTTCTAAATATGCAACTTTGTTTATTTCCAAAAAAACTTTTTTATTTTTTTCCGCGATAATATTAAATTTGGGCTCTTACATTAGTGCACAACATTTCATAATTGAAAATATTATGGGACACTTTTAACTTAACTTTTTAAATTTACTGTTTAAAAAAATGTATAATGCACTAATGTACAAAATTATTTTTTTTTTGATTATTGCCGAAAAAAATATTAAAAGATATTTTTCTTTTTAATTGAACAATATTGCATATTTAGAATTAATTTTTAATTTTAAACATTTTTTCTTTATAAGAGTTTTCGATATTAGCAATAATACAGGTACTTTACTCTTGATCAAAAATTATATTTTTGGCTAACCTCATTGATGAATGATACAATTTGATATCTGATAATTTGATTTCAGGTTTTAGACTTGCAGAACTTTTATAATTAGTAACTTTATTTCATAAAATTAAAAATAAAACAGTTTCCCCATATGACTCCAACTTACGTAGACACACCGTATACCACAATTTAGATAAGCACTAAAGCTGCTTAACCACATATCTTACTGCATAACAGAATATATAAAGAGGAGATTTTATTGGTGTTTTTATTTTGATTGTGTTTCTAAACATGTTTAGAATGTAGTTTTTAATTATTTTGCTATATGAATATTAAAAATGTTTATACACGTTAAGCCAATTCAAAGGTTCATAGGCAATATGTGGAAAGAGGATAGTCTAACGCGTATAAAACACTAACAGGAAGAGATTAGACAAAAAATGCCGGCATGTAAAGAAGATACCACCTTTTTCCGGCTTTGTTATTGCTTTAGTTTTCTATAAACGTTTTAAAGTGGCTGAATATGTGTATTTGTATATTTCTTATGTATACTTTACTTTAAAGCAAATAAAAGTAATTTATATTTGTTTGTTTTTTGTTACTAACAACCTCTTTATGGAATAATTACCGAATAAGTCACAATTATCCTTAATATAATCTTAATATAATTTTTTCCATACTAAATTAAAAAAAAAAAGATTTAGTTTGACAAAAGTATAATTTATTTATCCTTCATGGCCTTTTTACTACCTTTTTCTTAACCATAATATTATCTAAATGACAATAAACTATTATTTAAAATTTTAAATTATTTATTATTAAAATATTATTTTTAAAAATAATATCGGACCTATTATAAAAAATAGGTTTTTAAAATAATATTATGGTTGATATAAGAATTTAGCGTTTGACGTTAGCCAGTTTAAATGTTATGATTAGCTTAAAAGAACTTATATACTTTTGTTTTTACAACATTATTATACAGCGTGTCTACTTAAGTTCGCACCATTTGGAAAAATTTTTTATAATTAATTTTACGAAAAAAAAGTTATTCTTTGTAAAAGTTTTGCATGGTCTAAAAGCTAATATGCAATTATTCAGTTCCAATTTTTTACACTGGTATACGAGGTGTGTTAAAAAATATGGATTTTGTCAAGAGGAAAGTATCCTTATTTTTCATAATATCAAAAATTTTTATAAGGAAAAAATGTTCAGGATTAAAACAGCCTTTCAAACAATATGCAAATGAGTTTTGAGTAAAGTGCAAAAACTTTTTTAACATTTTTTCTGCGATAACAAGCATTTCTGTGAATTTTGGCGGTTTTGACAGCTTTTTTAAAAATTAGATTTCAAAATAAGAATGCATGTCACCATAGTATGCACTAATAAAAAAAAATTAAATGTAATGAATGAATTCTTTTTTTTCCTGAAATGAACAAGTTTGCATATTTAAGTAAATGGTTTTTTAAATCTAAATATCTTTTCTTTATAAAAATTTTCGTAATTATGAAAAATAAGGGTACTTTTCCCTTAAACAAAATTTATATTTTTTGACGTATCTCGTATACCACTGTAAAAAATTATTATCTGATGATTGCATTTAAGGTTTTACATCATGCAAAACTTTTTATAAAGAATTACTTTTTTGGTAAAATTGATAATGAAAAAGTTTTTTATATAGTGCGAACTTAAGTAGACACGCTATATATTTTTAAGTTATTTTTAAGGTTAATATTTTCTTCCCATAGGAAGTGTAGACTGCACATAATTTACATTGGGTATTTTTTCTATCTTTTAACTTGAAAATGAAATGGAATAAGTTTTAAATATCAATTTAAACTAAAAAAATATGGAAAGGTAAAAGGGAAAAACACAATGATTTAATATGGTTTTATTTAAGGACATATGACATGTTTCTGTTTTAATGTTGAATTATCTGGTAAAGGTATCCTTTTTTAAAAGTAAGCATAATGCTTTATAACCTGCTGCATACATGGTATACTCTGAGATACTATTTCCACAGACCATACGGTAGGAATATTTCAATTTTGTAATTTTTTAACCTGTCTTTTTTTAATTTCTTTTTTAACAGCTGTTTTTACTTGCAGTAGATAGCTACTTCAGTACTTAATTATAAATTTTGTTCTTTTATTTGTGAAATTTCCAGAGCCTTTTCACTTGGATCCATATTTAATCTAAAATATTAAGTAAATTAGTATACTCAATATTTAATATAATTTTTAAAATTTGCTGTAAATAAAGCTTACCCAATTTACTTTGATGTGCACTATTAAAAGTTCAGATATTTGATTCATCTTGATGCTCAAGAGCAATAGCCTAATGCCGGAGGTACTAAAAAGAGCCATAAAGTGTTACTCAATTTTATGTGTATATCTCAAAAATAAATCTTTTCTTTGAATGGCTATATCCAAGCCAGCCTTTTCCTTAATTGATGGCAACTGTTTTAACTTAAGCAAATTAAGGTTGTATTCTGGTTCTAATTTATTTTCAGTTTTGGACCCTTTTTTGACTGATAAGCTAAGTTTTTGCTGCAAATTTCTTTCAAAATATCTGAAACAAACTCTTCTAGTAGCACAGCTTAAACAATCTTTCCTGCAGGAAGCTGCAAACCATACTTTTTGTGTCAAACTAGTTTTACGGAAACCATAAAATCTTATATTATGGATATGGATTTTGGAGTTTTCACTTAGATTGTTACTTTTTCATTTTAAGAAATGGGCGTATATATACAAAATGTATAATAATTGTTTACAAATCAGTCGCTTGGATCATTAAAGCAAATAAAAATATCAAATGAATGATGTCTGGTCTCATACACATAAAGGTAAACTTTGAAAGTTTTACTAATAAATCATTGTTTAAAGCACTTAAAAACAATTTATCTTATAATTTAACTAGTTTAAAGTCAGAACACTGCCGAAAAGCAAAGTAAAACCATAAAATAATAAAAACCACATAAGAACTTGTTTGTTTATGTTTGGTGATTATCTGTTAAATGACATTGCCGATGCAGACCTCGAACGATGTTGCCAACAGAAGTAAGTGACTGTTCCCAATATCGCAATATAAAAGTCACTAGAAGCTGGTGTTCGCATAAACTGCCATTTTTAGAAACTAGTAAGTATTATAGTTCTTTTTAGAGGTATGTGTTTTTAGTGCATGTTTGTCATCTTACAAGAAAAAAATAGATTAAAGAAAGGATGATTAAGACTATTTTTTTTTCTTACTTGTTTCCTAATAATTATTTATTTTTAATAATAATGCTCTGCATTACAATGTAAATATTATTATTAATATTGAAATATTAAAAAAATAAAGTAAAAAAGATTTAATATTGAATACCGATCACATATTTAAATTTGAAGTCTACCAGGTGCGCACGACGTTTATAGCAAGCCTGTTAATTTATTTAGAAGTGGTATACGATTTTAAAATTTTGCTTAGATAGATGGTTGCACGATTTAAATGTTTTAGCTTCCCTGTGGCACATTTGGTTTTACCGGGACTGCAATTTAAATGGAAGAGCTTGAATATTTTTGTAAATAAATTTTACAAATATTTCTAAGTAAATACATGTACCAAATGTTATACCTGTCTCAGTAAGTGTTTAAGAAAATGTAATTTGAAAATGTCGTGTAAGCCGCCACTTTTACCGATTTGTTAAAAACCAATAATGGAAGCCTAATAAGATTTTTTAAACTTGTTAAATAAACCTTATTTTTATTATTGTGGATATTAAATTTACACTGTTACCGGAAGTGCCACGGAAATTTACTTATGGCACTAAAGAACTTTAATAATTTAGTAGAAAGGACTCCCTAAAAACTAGGACCTTTTTTTTATTATTTTTTTATTATTAAATATATTTAAACTCTAAACCGTATAGTTTTTAACAAATTATTTAAAAAACGCAAAACAAATATAACTCCGCTATTTTAAAAGAGTCTTGCATTTTACTATTAATATTTTAAAAACTAATGGGCTTAGAGTTGTGATGTGATGAAGAAAAATATCAGTGTTCAGTTTAAATTCAAGGTATTAAGTAGTGCTTTATGTTTATCCAAGTTTCTACTGCCAAAAGTTAATTTCTGTGGCGGTAACACTGAACATTTGATTTTTACAATAGAGCTAGTAAGGAATAAGTGGCTGAAGTGCTCCGGTCGAGAATCAGTTGAAAAGCCAACAAAAATATTTAGTAGTAGTGGAGAATAAGGTTTAATAAATAAATAAAGAAAACGAAAAAATCGCCTAAGGCTTTTTCTACCTACGTTTATTTTTTGACAAATCGATTAAATTGGCGGTACATTACATTTTGGAAAACTTATTATAGGTATAGCGAGTAGAATATGTATTTTTGTATTTGCCTGAAAAATCCATTTTTAGGAAACTATACAGTCTGATTTATTTAAAGTAGCAAAGTTGAGATTGGTTTCGGGTAAAACATTAAAATTCTGCATCCTATTCAACCATACAGGTTAATAAAATTTTACAATCGTTTAATACATCTAAAGGGCAGGCTAATAATTTTATCAAATTTGGCTTAAATTTTAAGATTTTAAATAAAACATCTTATATATATATTTTTAAAACCTGAAATCTACAAGTCATTTACAATGTAAAATGTATATTAATAATCTTTATTTTTGGTTTTAGAAAAAATGTCGATTAAAATGTGTGTCCAATATTAGGTCTTAAAAAATCGATTTTTTGTCTGTAATACGATATATTTGCAATTAAAAGGTACGCGTCCACTAGCGACGCACATTGGTGTGCGAATTTTTAAAATCCGGTTAAATGGAAAAATCCAAACGAACAATTCTAAGATTTTGTACTATACGGTTAAGTAAAACAGTGTCTAGGTTACCTCCAACAATAGTCACGTGGTCTACAAACTGTTTGGATTTTTGTTTTTAATTTTATCTTTTGCGTTATGGAATCGACTCCATCAAGTGAGTAAATTGTTTTTTATACAGGGTGATTATAAACAAATGCAAAACATTTAAGGAGGTGTTTTTTCACCAAAAAATAGGAAAAAACTTCTTATGAACAAATGTCCTAAACTTTTTAGTTTTTAAAATACAGGGTGTTTAACTTTATAACAAATATTGTTTTTTTATAATTACTTTTATATCCCTTCATAAATATATTTTTTTTAATTTGGGAGACGCACCCTTTGCACCACAAGACATTTTTTGACATACAAGAAAAATCTTACCAGTGTCGTCCCTGAGGGGTTTGAGGTAAATATTTTTTAAGAAAAATATAGGACGGCATTGCATTTTTTAAAATAAAAATATTTTTTTAAATCCCCATTTACTTTTTAACTTTTTTTTTTAATGTACGGTTTTCGCGTAAATTAATTTCGCAGTACATTTTACTAACCCAGTATGTAGAGCATAGTACCACAAACAATTATATATGATACCAAAACTATCCCACAAGGAATATATTTCGGGTGTCCCTTGCCAATTTTAATGAAACTGCAATATGTTGTAGTACATCAAAAGGTAAGGGACACGTCTTGTTTTTATCGGTCATTAAAAATACATCTCTGAAATCTAATCTCTAAATAGGTTTTTTTCAGTTATCTTAAAAACGAATTAAGATAAATTTACGAAGTTAAAACCACAATTTAATGTATCTAAAATTCCCAGCTTTTTTTTTGAAGATATTTAAAAATTAGTGGATTTAAGAAGCTTATTTTACTTTTAAAAAGTGTTTAATGGACGATTAAAAAAATGTCTTTTATTTTTTAATGTACTACAACAAATTCCAGTTTCATTAAAATCGGCGAGGGACATCTGGGACAGTTTTCTTGGTAGTGCAATAGGACTTATACCATTTTTGTCCGAAAATCCCTATTAGAACAGCAAATAAAGCTAAAAAAATGTAAAACAGTTCTTTGGTTCTGCAAGGATTGACCTTTCTCGAATAACTCGAACATTATGGATTAAATTTAAAAACTGTTAAAAGCAAAATCGTGAGTTTTAAAAAGAAAATAAAAAAATTTTATTATAATTTTTCCATGAATAATACGAACTAAGATACGGAGTGTTAATTGTTAACTTTTTTCGCCAAATAAAAAATTTATTAGATTTAAAGTCAAATAAAAGAAAAATGCTGCATTTTTTAAGACAAATATTTTGAACCTTTTTTAAAATACATAATTAGATATTTAAAAAAAAGTCTTTAGCGTTAACATTGAGTGAGTTATATTTAAAATTTGGTCAGTAACTAACCAACAATTTTGTTGGTCATTTTAAAACCCACATTGTTGCTTTCTACGGTTTTTCTTAAAATGAAAAATTTCTGTTTTAGACGTCGATTTGTTTGTCAAAAAATTATTACTTTTAATCGCGAATAACTTAAAACGTATTTAATAAAAAAATATAGGAATTTTTTTGCTTAGAATCACTTTTTCAATCTTATTTCTGTTCTTAAAATGTAATAAAAATATCCACTCTCTAAGGAGGGTGGCAGCCACCCCTAGAGTTTGGTTTCTTGGGCTTCTTCCTACTTTCTGTTAAAATTCGTCGATCCATTCAGGAACAAAAAATTGCCAAGTGAAATGCTTTATTTAGTGTACTCTATCTCCCAATGCACTGTGCGACGCGGCATGGCTGTATGATAAAGGGTTTCGTATCTTTTCATGAAGGTTTTTTTCATATATAAAAAAATGTTTAAGTTTTGCTATCGACTTTACAAGGTATTTCAAAATTCACTACAAATATGTTAGAGGCGTATTTTAAGGGTTAAAATAAGACTGTTATTTTATAAATATATCTTCCAATATGCACCCTACACAAAATTAAATATTTTAAACTGTGGCTGCATTTCTGCATAAAATTTTAAAATAGTTTTTTTTTCTAACTAGTGCTGAAGGTGCAACTTTTCCGCATACGACTGCAGTTGATTGAACAACGCGTAGCGGAGTTTAATCAAGCAGTCAAGTGCTAAAAAGGCACTTTCGGCTCGTGTTAGGAACGCTATTTTTCTACGAGCGCAAAGTAAACATAAAAACTATATTTTTTTTTAACTCAGTGCTACCTAATATCCTACCATACCAAAGCAAAATTTCCTTTTAAATATGAAGTAAATAAAAATCCTTTATTGCGACTCACTAATATTTGGTTTAAAATTTTTGTACTTTTCCGCACTAGTGCGGCATAGTGTATTTTTCCGCACTAGTGCAGAAAAGTGATTATTTTCCGCAATAGTGCAGAAAAGTGACTCTTTCCAAACTCAATTGCGTGCGGAAAAGTGCTGCTTTCCACACGCTAGTAGAAAAATATTTTTTTGCTTTTGTACATCAGGGGACTTACTTAACTTATTGCTTGTCCTAAAAGGGTTGATTACCTTAATGGCTTCATTTTCCACCTCACAACAGCCATGCAAAAATATGATTTGCTACTTGTTTATAGGAGTATATGATATTGCCAAATTTCGCCCTGATTATTCTTATAGTTGTATATTGTTTATATACGCTTTAGGACATTTGTATAATTATGAATTTAGTATTTTTCGGTAAGTATAATAGGTACATTTTAAATATCAAATTTTTTGTTTTTTTTTATCATTTAATCATTGCAAATATATTTAAATTTTACAATATTTTTTGAAAACCATAAAGTTATACTATATTGTCACAAGCTTTCAAACCTATATTTTTATGCAGTACTATAAAACAACTACTGTAGTTTTTAATGTATATATGCGCAAAAGTTCGCATTTAAAATAATACCGCTTTTTGCATAACTGTTTCTCATTCTCAACTTATTCTAAAACTAACTTTTTGAATATAACCTAAATTTTTCTTGCATAATTTTGATTTAATTTGGTAGAGTTATTACCAGCAGTCCAGGGGTTATTTATTTTAACCTGATTAAATTTATCCAGTCCAGTGGCGACTTGAGTGGCGCCTAAACAAATTTTTCTAACAAAAAATGTATGCCACTAACTTTTGTATAAATTTATTGTATTTTTTCAATGAGATAAATTAAAAACACCTTTTTCGTCTCTTAATGTTTTTTATATTTTATTTGGTTTTTAATTAAAAAATAGAAATTGCTTCCTTACATATCCCTGTGCCACACAAGAAACATAGGGACAATTTTGTTTTTAAAAGTATTTTGCATAATATTTATATAAAATAATAAATTAATAACAATTAACTCTATCAAATAATTAATAATATTTAAACTAATGAATTTTACTAAAAAATAGGATAGTCTAGGGTTATGCAATTAAGTGGATAATATGGTAGGGGAGCCCAAGAGGGATTTCTGAAGTTAATACAGCGCGTCAGAAAAATATACCGGAGGATACCTTGTACCCGATTAAATATACCTTCACCATATATGAGCCCCGTATACAGGGGCGATCGTAAAAACAAAAATATAACCATCAGAAATTGTCGCGCGCGTCAGTTTAAGATAAGGTAAGTTGATTACATGCTAAAGAGTGTACAGGGTGAGTCAACGATAGAGTAAAGTTCATTATTTCATTGGTTTCAAAAGTTATGAGATAATAGTAAATACAAAAGAAGTAAAGATTATTAGGATGCACAATTTAAAATTATTTTAAAGTATACAGGGTTGCTCAAAAAAGCGTGACGAATAAAACATACATTTTTTAAATGAAACACCCTATTTTTAAATTTTGTTTTGAATTCTTTTTAAAATTCTTCAACTTTTTATTAATAATAATGCATACCTAAACCTAACAGTTTTTCCAATATTTCATTTTTTCTAAAAAGAAAATAATTTTCACACTTGCAAAAAAATTACGATAGCGCCATTATTTTTGAAGGTAGATCACTCATATTTGATATTAGCGTTATTCGAAGATGACGTAAAAGATATATGCAACGGAATTTTAATTAGATGCTACAGGGTGTTTAAAATAAACGAATATATTTGGATCATTTTAAATTGAAAAACCTCGATTTTTTTAAATGGCGCACCATATATATTATTTTTTCTGAAAGATCTTACAAAAACCCACAACTTTTATTAAGTATGTAATATACCTCTTTTTAATACTTTGCGATTTATTTTAACTTTTCCAATATTTTCCCTTCTTTCTGTCTAAGACTATTGCTATAACATTAGTTGGCCTTTTTAAATTTTAAATTCACAGAAAAAGTAAATAATAATAAATACCTATTACTACAAATTAACTTATTTTTAATTATTATTATGGCGCAATAAATGTTTAAAAATATGCCCTTCTACTTGGATACACATGTTTAGTCTTTTTCGTATATTTTCTTGGACGTTCCTTAGCATAAAAGGTGTTATTCTCCTGCACGCGTCCCGAATCCTATTTTCCATATCTTCTGGTGTTGTAGGAGGATTCACATAAACACGATCTTTAACATATCCCTACAAAAGAAATCTAGTGGTGTTAAGTCACATGATCGAGGGGGCCATCCAATGAATCCACCTCTACCGATCCATTTCTGTGGGTAATGATTATTTAGAAATTCTCAAACTTCTCGATGGTAATGCGGAGGAGCTCCATCTTGCTGAAACCACATTTGTTGGATTTCAATGTTATCAAATTCTTGAAGAAGTTGAGGTAAATCATTTTGCAGAAAGTTTAAATATCTAGGCTCGTTAACTGTTTCGCGAAAAAAATATGGTCCAATAACATTAAAGTGTTTTATTCCACACCACACATTAAGTTACCAATGGTTTTGGTTTTGCACTTCCCGTACCCAGACTGGATTAACTGTTGAATAATAGTGCATGTTATGACGATTAACTGCACCATTACTGCGAAAAGTTGCTTCATCGGAAAACATTATTTTAGACAAAAAATTTGGATCGGCCTCTATTGCTTCATTTATAACGGTGCAGAAGTTTACCCTTTGTTCAAAATCGCGTTCTAGAAGTTCTTGGTGTAGTTCCATGTGGAAGGGATGATATTTGTGTTTTCTAGTGGTGCGGTTAACGGTAGATTAAGATGTATCACATAAGCTAACTACTTGACGGCTACTGACCTGGGGATTATCTTGAACTTGAAGTAAAATTTCCAATTCTTTTTCTCATTGGTAGCATTCCGGTTTACCACTTTCCGTTTTTCATATTCAATACTACCACTAGCATTAAACCGTTCTATTAAACACTGAAGAGATTGCCTAGTCGGTACACGTCTATTAGGGTACTTCGCCTTGTAAAGTCTTACTGCCAACAAAGAATTTCTTTGCGCCTCACCCAGTATATAAATCATATCAATTAATTCAGCTTTAGAAAAATCCATACTAATTTTTTTTTAATTTACTGACACCACAATAAATTTTATGAATTTATTTACTCAGATGTCAGGTTAATATTTGACAATGTCATTTTGTCATGGCCAACTAATGTTATAGCAATAGTCTTAGACAGAAAGAAGGAAAAGTTAAAATAAATCGCAAAGTATTAAAAATAGATATATGACATACTTAATAAAAGTTGTGAGTTTTTGTAAGATCTTTCAGAAAAAATAATAATATATATGGTTCGCCATTTAAAAATTGAGATTTTTCAATTTAAAATGATCCAAATATATTCGTTTATTTTGAACACCCTGTAGCATCTAATTAAAATTCCGTTGAATATATCTTTTACGTCATCTTCGAATAACGCTAATATCAAATATGAGTGATCTACCTTCAAAAATAATGGCGTTATCGTAATTTTTTTGCAAGTGTGAAAATTATTTTCTTTTTAGAAAAATTGAAATATTGGAAAAACTTTTAGGTTTAGGTATGCATTATTATTAATAAAAAAGTTGAAGAATTTTAAAAGGAATTCAAAACAAAATTTAAAAATAGGGTGTTTTATTTTAAAAAATGTATGTTTTATTCGTCTCGCTTCTTTGAGCCACCCTGTACACTTTAAAATAATTTTAAATTATGCATCCTAAGAATCTTTACATCTTTTGTATTTACTATTTTCTCATAACTTTTGAAACCAATGAAATAATGAACTTTACTCTATCGTTGACTCACCCTGTATATTTCACTAATCTGACAATTTGAGAGTGACGTAAAGAATGCGAAGGGCTTCAAAGTTGAAAAAAACGTCATTTTGACATGCTAGAGCGTGGTTATTATTTTTTTGTTATTATAATTCAGTACGAATTGAACGATTTCCACAAGCAGAAATAATAAGAAAAAATTGCCATACCTAAAAGTCTATAGCCGCTTAACGCCCCGATGAAAAGGTTTACATTATAGACCATTTTTTTCTTCTTATTATCTTTTTGACGTTGATATGGACCACAAAAAGTGTTTCCATAGTAGCCAATCCGACCACAAAATTTTAGCATTGTTGGAAAACGGTATTACAAGCTGGCGACAGTAGACCAACCACTTTTTGTGGCCCATATCAACTTCAAAAAGTGGCCCGTGGAAACACGGCCTTAAACTTTTAGCTGGGGTCAAGTCGGGTAAAAATATAATACTCAATTCTTTAGTAAAATGTGAGACACCTCTTACATTTAAAAAATAAATAAAATTTTCTTAATTCTAATGATATATTACCTTTTTTGTCCTCTACGGATTTATCTTTATAAAATATTTTAACACATGTAATAAAACATTATTGCTATAAAAGTTATATTTAAAAGTGCAATTTCTAACGAAAAACTTTTAAAATTCACCTTATTAACTTTTGCCGCAGGTCTTTAACCGGATGAAATATTCACTCTGCTAAAATCGCATTGCAGACGTAAAGTTACACGTAGGCGTCTGACACTCTTAAAATTAGATTTTTTAATTAGAGTATGAAAGTTGGGATAAGAAAGTCGTGGGGTAACTTCAAGGCACAATAGAGGTTTAAAATTGAGCATCTATTAAGTTAAAATAATACACCAGATTTTAAACATTTTAGGGGAGGCTTAAAAATGCCAAGAACGAATATTTGTAAGGCTGAACAATACACAATGGATGACCTGAAAAAAACCACAAATTTAATTATTCAGTATATGTATTTAGCAGATTATATCGGTTTGGTAAAAAAAAACACAAAACAGGAAAGAAAAACAGTCCTGTCGGATGAAGTAGAAATCGATTTAGCATCGAAGCTAGGTATAATGGTAAAATGGGGATTTGCACTTTGCTGCTAGGAACAACAGGATTAAACTTGTGTGGGTTTCTGGTTAGTTCTGGTTAGACACTTGAAAATAGAAGGCAATGAAAAAACCAATGACCTTTTATCCTTTACAGGAGACGAAACTTGTTTACATTTAATTACGATCAGACATTAAAAATTTCTCCGATTTGACTGGACTATTTGCTTTCAAGATAATTTTGCTTAAGTCATAGGGCAAGCGCTAGTGCCACTTTTGCTATTTTATATTAAAAGTCTTGGCTTTTGCCATGCTTGCATTTATTTGTTAATACAATTTTTACTGGTAATAATATATAAGTATATAAGTATATAAGAATATCGTCTAAACTTTAAGGTGATTTTGATATCAGAATTCTATTATTATGTTCATATTAAATTATCATTATATTTAATTATTTACAGGTTTTTCTTTTTGTTTTAAATCACGGAAAATTGACTAAACAACCCGACAACGTTGCTACGGGCTATAGCCTCCAAGCGGGCTCGAATTGGCTAGTCTCGTGGCATTTTTATCACTTCTCATGCTCCATTACTTGCAGCGTTGCCTTGTGACAAATGGTTGTTTTGGTGATTTTCTCAGTTTTTCATGTGTCTTATAGTGTTTTTTGTGTAAATTATTGGACAATATTACCAACAATATGGTTCGTGAATGCCAAGTATGCAAAAAATAGACTTTTTAAACCCCAATGTGATGTGTCATTTCACAAGTAAGTAAACATATGTTTGTTTTGCAATTCATTGGCGTCGCATCGTTGTTGGCGTAGTCTGTTAGTATTTATTTCTTTATGAGATACATAATAATATTGAAGATATGTTCTGTAGTTTGGCGGATTCATTTAATAGATGGTATTTATTTGGGTACACGCCAAAATAAATTAATTAATTATGATATTAGTGCCATTTTCTTTTATAAGAATAAATCTTAAATTAAATGATGTACTATTATTTGTAAAACTGCCTTTAAGCAAATGTAATACATAAGTGGTTATTTAAAAATCCTCATTCTATCTTTTTAATTCCTGATTTACATACATACACACGCACACTCACCAAAATATACTAAATTATTGATTAAATAAATGTTGCTAGTGGAAAAAATATTAATATAGTGGATGCTATATAAATAGGAGATTCTGTTGATTTTTTTGGTATTTTGATTGTGTTTTTATACATGTTTAGTATGTAGTTTTTACTGTAGGGTTTATTTATTTGACAATATAAATATTAAAAAATTTTATACACGTTTAGCCAATTCAAAAGGTTCATAGGCAATACGTAAAAAGAAGACGGTCTAAGGCGTGTAGTACACTAACAGGAAGACATTAGACAAAGAATGCCGGCATATAAACATGGTAATGAATCTGTCCCACATTGTTCTTGCTTTAGTTGTCTATGAACCTTTTGAAGTGACAAAACATGTATATTCGTGTATTTCTTATGTTTACTGAAAAGCAAATAAAAGTATATTTATATTTATGTGTTATTTATTTACCAAAAACCTCTTCATGAAATAATTATCGTTACTTTTTTGTTAAAAATAATATTATTTCAATAACAAGTTGTACTTTTGCAATAAATGAAAAATTGCCAATAAGAGACATTTTAAAATTACTTATCTTTCTTATTTTGGTCTTACCCCTAAATTTAAGAAAATCAAGTTTTTCCTACCTTAAATCCATAGCTTTTAAAATTAAACAAAAATTTTTTAAATAATGAAACTTCTAAACAAAAAAAATATACTAGTATTAAAAGTGGTATCTTTCGCTTATCGCTATATTGTAAAGTTCTTGCCAGTTGAGAAGATGCCACGGCGTCACCAGTTCTGTCTCACTTTCAACTATTCTCCTTTTTGTTGCTCGCACACGTTGTAAACGACGCGTTTAGACAGCGATAGTTGATTGCCGTCTTTATTTGTGTGACGCTTGTGGCACCTTTGTAACTGGTTTTTAGTCTACTCGAAATAACCTTTGTGTTGTTTTGTAAATGCTTAAATTCAGTCAAAAACAAAGTGCATATCACAAATATTACCCAAAATCAAAAATGGCAAATTTGGTGAGCATGAATGAAAGTAAAGAATATTTGTGTCCAGATAATAATAAAAAAATTGAATGCTTGTTTGCTAAAGGTTAAAGCACACAAGGCGCTTAGGTCTCGGTACTCTCACGGACCGATCAAATAATTTACATGCATTTTAAAAGAATTACCTTGAATGATGTTTAAATACCATGTAAGATATTTGATCGGTCCTTGATCGTACCGAAACCTGAGCGCCTAGTGTGCTTTTATAAATTACGAACTAGTTAGTGCAAATCGGGTATTATCATAATCAGTCAGTTCATTTATAAGTAAAGTATGTGTAGAATGGCGAATGCGCAACCGAATGTAAGGGTTGGTAAAACATCAAGTCTTTTTAAAGGAATGCATATTATTTTGTATGATTAATAGATTAGAATACTTTTAATACCATAAAAATTTGAAATAAAAAGATCATGATTTTCAATCTATTATTTAAAATATTCTGAATTTACCATGTCTAGTTAGTTACTAACTAAAATTTCTTGGTTTCAAAATTATAATATATGGGCATCATATTTTACATTGCAAGCACAAAAAAGCCATAAACTAGCAAGCAAAATAAAATTGCGTCCAAAAAATTAGGAATATACGTTTTTAGTAATACAATCTTTTAAATTAAGCTACATATCCAGTTTTTATTCTATATTTTATTTATTTTTTAAATGTTTATTCCTTTATTTAAAATAAAAAAATAAACACACACAAAAGGGGATTTATCAGTATAAAAAGGGCTAGGCGATGTCTGGGATAATTTTCGCTCATGTTTCTTTACGTCATCTAAATGACCAATTGGGCTTTAAAAGAAGTTTCTATTTAAAAATAAATACATAAGACAATCATCAATGTCTATGTCATAAATAATCAGTAACCCCACATTCTTATAAACAAAATGAAGTTTTTTTTGAGAATGTGAGGTATATTTTTTATATCCACGTTATAAAACGTAAAATTATACATACCCAAATCTTATTTAGAAAAGTTTTACAAGTTTATCTAAAACATTCTTATTTGGTGTTATTTTTGCTTATTTTATTATTGCCTTAGAATGGCACACCTCTGGCAATCGAAATGCACTTCGTCATTATATTATTTACAGTGTTGCCAACACAAAGGTATTTGTAAACAAAGGCAAATTATTTTGATTTGCTTTCTTTGTCACACACGTTTGTGTTTTCATGTTTAGTATTTTAATCATGGCAACAAAACAAACGGCATTTTAGCATTGAAAAAACAAGTAATGTTTGGTCTGTTGTAAATAGTCTAAGCAAAAACGGATGAACTAGCAAGAGCTGGGTCATCTAAAAGGTTTAACTGGAGCACACTCAGTTAAGACAAGTAGTAGCACTTTTGACAGGACAATGTCATTTAAAAAAACACTCACAAAAAATAAGCATTTACAATGGACCCATACCATGCAGGCTTTGTAGGGAAAAGGAGGAAACAGCCTTACACATAATATATAACTGCATTGCACTGACACGCAAAAGACATAGTCTATTTGGGAACATACATAGCGAAAACCCTCTCCCTCTTGAACATCTTGGTAGAAATCTGCTAAACTTGATAAAGGGCAGTGGACTTTGGTAATAAGAGAGGGGTGCACAATAATGCATTGTCAACATAGTCGAATGACCAGCCCCGCCTTAAACCAACTAACTTGATTGGTAAAAAAAAATCCCACCAACATTTTTGTATGTTAAGTACCGGGTGACAACGAGATCACTTTTCGGCTGACATTTTTTTATTTCTTTATCGATACTGACGAAACTTAGTAAGGTTGTTAGACCAACCACAAAGTAATTTTTAGTTGTATATGATAGGCTGTTACGACTTTCGGATTTACCGGAAATGACTGGAACTTGTAATTTTTTACAGGGACACCCTGTATATTTTTTGTTTTTGGATTCTTCAGATCATTTTTAGTCAGGGAACAATATTTTTAAAACATGCCATGAAAACAGAAATTTATAGAACATGTAAAAATAATTGCTGGTGTTCCGGTAAAAGTTTAAAAAATAAAAAAATATCTCAATACCAAATTAAAATAACAAGAAATTGTTAATATTAAAAAAGTTATTATGTTAAAATAATTTAAGGTTAAATTTGGTATTAACATAATAAAAGTATTTTAACATCGTAGAAGACATAAACACAAACTAACGTTTTTATTTTTAAACTTTTAAGGGAATACAAGCAATTGTTTTTACAACATATTCTATTAGTTTTTGTTGTCATGACAATCACGATGAATGATCGTTTACCCACATATCAAATATTTTTTCTTAAAAAAAAGGTAAAAGTAGAATACTGCCGTTAGAAATATTATAAAAGTGATATGATTCTATTTTGGTTTTTGACCAAAAAAAAGGATTTCGTATTTTTTTAAAAGTAAGTTAAGTATAAGACGTGAACTTAGAATTATCATGGCACCCTAGATGAAAAATAGAAAATTAATTAAAAGATTAAATGTTACCAAAATGTATTCTAAAGATATTGTATTTCGAATAAAAATGATCTGGAGAATCCGAAAAACAAAAAAATCTACAGGTTGTCCCATCTAAAAATTCAAAGTTTCAGTTATTTCCGGCGAAACCGGAAGTCGTAAAGGCCTAACATGTACACCTAAGCAAACAAAAAGTAAGGTTAAAAAATTAGTTGAAACTTATGTTATTTAATATACCCTTTAAACAACTTTTAAAAATAGAAAACACAGTGACGACTGGTTTTAAAATATTTTGCTGTGGACCAATTTAGGCTTAAAACAAGTGGAATACCTGGAAAAGTGTCGAAGATATGTCACAAGCGAACCATTTATAATTTATCGCTTTTAAAAGAATCTGGGACAATGGTACAAATATATGAATTTAAAAGACAATGCTTATCTTTACAATCTAAAAAACTAGTATCTCTCTAGATTTTTTAAATTAAAAACCAGCAAAGGTAATTTTTTTTTTTACAATTGGTTTACATTTACAATGACCAATTTTGATTCTCAATAAGCAGTAAAATCCAGGTGTCTTATTGTTTACTGTGAATGTCTTATTTTTACACTATTTTTTTGGAAAAAAAAGGACAAGGAATTTTAAAAATAATAAATTTAAGAAGCAATTTTGCATAAACTTAAACCTCGAACTTAATAGTAAAACACCTTTAACACATTGTTACACCCAAAGGAAAAAGTTTTATTAAGTTTAAATATATTTTTTTTTAAATGTATTGATAAATTGTCTTTTTTAACCGCACTTGACCCTACATATTGAATATTTTTTGATTTAAATAATACCTGTTTACAATTTTTTACAGACATAATTAAAAATTTCATTGCAACGTAATATGTGTTTTTCTTTTCTGATTTACTTAACCCGACGTACTATATGATTACGCCATTAATCGCTGGCTGGTTATGTGTGTTTGATATATATGTAAATGATAAATAGTGTCAGCATTTTTTGTTACTTTACATTTCCGGAATATTTATATTAATTTTTAACTCTTATCTGGTACGGTTAAAACAATTTTTTTATTATTTATTATTTATTTTTTTGATAAAATTAACCTTGAAAAATGCTTAAAAAACCTTTAGGTATTACGTGGTGGGTCCTTTTTTATATTTTTGTTTGTCTTTTAAACAAACCTTACAATAGATTTTTTAACTAAATATATAGACTAAAAAGCTTTGTGCATAACTACAATAATATTTGTAAGTATAATTGAAATCCTAGAAAATATAAGAACATATAATACAACAACATAAGCTAAACAAAAAACATAGGTAAGAAAATAATAAATAACCTTAAGCTAAAATTAAAAATATAAACGTAAATAAATTTAGGCAAACAATACGACACACACCCATCAATCGTAACACGTTGTTTATCATTTATGACAAAGTTTTAAATTCTAACATAAATTTAAAAATTCCGTAGGCTCATGTTCACAGTCCAATATTAAATATTATTATTATATTTTATGGTTAAACACTTTTATTCAGTTATTTTATATTAAATATTTTTTTGTAACCCTAATTTAAAATTCATTATTTCAAGAGCGAAATAGCTCTTTAAATATCTAAACAGTTTAGGTTTATTAAAATATTTTTTAAATATCTTTATTCCGGAGAATAGCCAAACAGTATTATAAATAATAATGGAATGGCTGTATGCACGTAAGACGATAGAAAATCTAAGGAATATTTTGTATTTGTAATATGCAATATTTGCCCGAAATACAGAACATTCCTCTAATTTCCTAAATAGCATTTTGTTTCAATTTAGTCTTATTTTGATATGTTAGCTACTTTAGCTATGATGTAGGGTCTAATAATTTTCTTCACACCCGAAAAAAAAATAAAATGTAGGTTCACATTATACGACGGCATCGGACGGACGGTACGGATAGAAAAAAATGGATTTAGTAAAAATTACATGACACACACAGTATCTTTTAAACTAGAGTCTAGGTATAGCATATGTTACACAAAGTCATGTTAAAATTTTGTGGAGAATTCAAAAATCCATTAAAATATACACCATTTCATTAAAAAAAAGGTTACTTGTGTCTATATCTTCGTTGTGATGCCCCCTGTACATGTAAACATATTTTTATAAAATAGATCTAAAATATATCTATAAACTTTATTTGGAAGACTTTTCGATACATGAGCGCATTTGCGAATTATTAAGGGGTTCCGGGACTTTTTGTACACAGTGTATATATATGGGTCAATTATTTGCTCCCCTAATTATTTTAGAGAAAAACTCTATGGAAGCTTATTTTATTGAAGAACATGCAAATCTACGTCCATGGTAAAAGCTTTAGATTTTTCGGTTAACCCGTTTGCTAGTTAGATGCTAATATATTTTTAAAAATTGTTACAATATTATCGCCTCATATTTATGAACAACAATAAAAATACCAGTTAGCGTGACATTACGTTGTCGTTTTAAAATTTAGTGCTTTATTATTATCAAAAAATCGTAGAGATTAACCAGGAGTATTACTACTGAAGAAAAAGTATTGATGTTTAAATGGTACTATCAAGGAAATAGTTACCAAAAGGTGTCAGACATGTTCGCTGCTTAGTATCCGAATAGACCGATACCCGAAAAATCAATAGTTGATAGGACTATCCAAAATTTGAGACCAAAGGCACAGTGATAAATAACTGCAGATGTGAAGCTAGGGAGTATCAAAGAGAGGAAAATGTAAGAGATGATAGAGACTTGGAAATTTTATCTAATCTAGATGAGTTAAAAAATGCTATTTCTGCAGACTGCAATAAAATTTCAATTACCCAGTTAGCCAATGTACGAAGACAATTTTATGAACGTCTGGGTTATTTTCTCGCAGTCAATGGAGGAATATTTGAAAATTTTCATAAATCTTAGGTTTATTTCTAATATATTAATTATTGTAATATTATTAATAATTTATTGAAGCATGTAAATATTATAAATGTCATAAGTTCTTGAAATTTATTACTCTAGTTTAGTTTAACTTAACTTAATTCGTTTGTATAAATACAACTTTAATCTCTTCACTGTACGATTTTTATTAATAATAAAGCACTAAATTTCAAAATGACAACGTAATGTTACGCTAACTGGTATTTTTATTGTTGTTCATAAATATGAGGCGATAATAATGTAATAATTTTTAAAAATATATTAACATCTAACTAGCCAACGGGTAAACTGAAAAATCTAAAGTTTTTACCATGGACGTAGATTTGCATGCTTTTCAATAAACTTCAATAGAATTTTTCCCTAAAATAATTAGAGAATAATTGACCCCATTAAAAATTACATGGGATATCCTATGGCCCGCCCGGCGATGCATCAACCGGATATGTATTTTATGTAATAAATATATGTCACTTTTCAAGTAACAATAAATAAATAAAAACAATATAAAGAAAAAACGTATTATCACTTAAAAACAAATTATTATTTTATTTATAAGGTTTAAACCCAAATTCCAGTAAACTATTTATTTTTGGACAAAATTGTTTTGGTACAATAAATAAATGGGTATTATAGTTTTAGAAGCAACTTAATCGGAAATAATCCTAATTTAATAAAGAGGTGTAATGGTATAATTGTTACGTGACTCTAAATATTAATTTTAAAAAACAGATTTAAATAACAAACTAACTAATTTAAATTTAAATTTATTAGTTAAATTTATAATTGGAGATATAACTGTTAAACAAAAGGTACGCGCACATACGACGGCATCGGACCGACGCACGGTGATTTAATTATATGGAGCTATCCGGACAAAAATCGCTACTCCTCTAATACATAACCGATTTTAATGAAATAAAAACTATTGTGTAGCCTATGCATAAAGCTACATCGCAAAGTTAAAAGATGTCTTAGAAAGCGTTTTAATTGGGAGAGAATAAAAATAAAAATCAGTAAAATTTAAAAGCACTGAAAACACATATAATTATCTATAGAAATTGCAAATTTGTCATCAACTGTTCTCACATTAAATATGTCATTGTATAAGACGCCCATGATTTTTTAAAACTAGTAAAAAGAAAAAGTAATTTTTAAAAATAAAAAACATAATTTTCCTTAAATTTAAAATTTTTAAATTATTATTGGTTTTAAATTGCTTATTTCCTGTTGAAGTCTCAAACTCTCATGTTTTACTAAATCTTTATTTTCTTTGATAAAAATAAATTTTATTGGGCGACAAAAAAGTTGAAGAAGGGCGAGGATTACTCCACAAAATAGTACCTTCCTTGTCTGTCAATTTAAGGTGGCACATAGCAACTAAAAACAAATACTCATCAGTCATTTCTATGGAACTAAATGTTTGTTTGTGGGTACTATGTCCGGAGCTTTCATCGAAACCGTATTTACATGTCAGAGTCAAGTCTCCATTATTTATCTCCTTTTTATCTGTTATTTTTAATATACTTGTTATACATGTTAATGTAAAATCAAGAAGTTCTTGTATTTTATTTCAGATCCTTGTTCTGTAGTTAAAAATTTTTTTGGTAATAAATTATCTGGAAACTGTCGCAATTTATAAATACTGGGTAAAAATTCCAAACACACGTTATTGATAATCGACCTGAGCAAATTATAATTTTCTTTGAGAAAGATCTAACTGAAGATACAACGCTAGAGTTTCTTGTAAAGTTAATGATTGTTTTTTAGGCTCATAAAAGTTATCCCGAAATTGACTTTTCTTTGAGAATTCTTGAACTGCGAAAAAAGTTCTTCTAAGGTGTAATTAGACACCAGTTCTTTAATTCGCCCCTTTTTAGTTTTCTCACTTGACTTACCAAAAGGTACCTTAGGTCTACCACGGCAACTGCTTGTTTGCGTTGAAATTCTACCTGTATTAGGCTGTTTTCCTATAATGTTTTTAATGAATTGCTCATATACATTTCAGAGTTAAGCCATTTATTTTCCTTGGTAAAAAACTGTTCTTTCTTGCGGAAATTCTTCTGCCACTTTAAATTCATTTTACCACAAAAATACCAACGGATTTTTGAATTTCTCGTCTAGCTGTCTTAGTCGGGTTTTCCAATTTAAATAATTTTAATACTTTTTAACCAATTTATTTTTTTTCTTTTTTAGGCAGTAAAATCCACGTATCCACCAAATCTTTATTTTTATTTGTGTCAAAGTATCTAAAAAATAAAATTTAGGGATGAAGCACAACTTTGCGCAAAAAAGACTTATATATTTGGTTACAGCACCGTTTTAAATATTAAACAACACTAAATTTTAAAAGGCACCTTTTGGGACCTTTTACGAAAAATACAGTTTTCTAAAAATATGACTATTCTTAAATAAAATTTTACTAAAACCAGAAAATTATTTTAAAAAGGCACATACCTCGCTCAGCATTTGACATATTGAATGAATTAAACTATAATATATCTAAACGTTAATAACGAACAACCATACAAGGGTAAAGACTGCTTAAAATTTGGGGAAAAAATGTACAAATTTTTCAAGGTAGACTTTATCATATATTTACTGATAAGGTAGCAAAAACAAAAATTAAACTTGGGTATTTCTATATGCAGAACAGAATGTAGTTTAAATTTTGTGTTTAATTCTTTCAAGATACTGATTCCCAATTTTGAATTATTGTCCATTGTTCTAAAGTGTTTAACCATAAAATATAATAGTAATATTTAATATTGGACTGTGAAAATAAGCCTACGGAATTTTTAAATTTATGTTAGAATTTAAAACTTTGTCATAAATGATAAACAACGTGTTACGACTGATGGGTGTGTGTCGTATTGTTTGCCTAAATTTATTTACGTTTATATTTTTAATTTTAGCTTAAGGTTATTTATTATTCCCTTACCTATGTTTTTTGTTTAGCTTATGTTGTTGTATTATATGTTCTTATGATTTGTGATTTCAATTATACTTACATATATTATTGTAGTTTTGCACAAAACTTTTTTAGTCTATATATTTAGTTAAAAAAATCTATTGTAAGGTTTGTTTAAAGACAAGCAAAAATATAAAAAAGGACCCACCACGTAACACCTAAAGGTTTTTAAGCATTTTTCAAGGTTAATTTTATCAAAAACAAAAAAAAATAATAAATAATAAAAAAATGTTTTAACCGTACCAGACAAGAGTTAAAAATTAATATAAATATTCCGAAATGTAAAGTAACAAAAATGCTTTGACTATTTATCATTTACATATATATCAAACACACATAACCAGCCAGCGATTAATGGCGTAATCATATAGTACGTCGGGTTAAGTAAATTAGAAAAAGAAAACACACATTACGTTGCAATGAAATTTTTAATTATGTCTGTAAAAAATTGTAAACAGGTATTATTTAAATCAAAAAATATTCAATATGTAGGGTCAAGTGTGGTTAAAAGAGACAATTTTTCAATACATTAAAAAAAAAAAATATTAAAACTTAATAAAACTTTTCCTTTGGGTGTTACAATGTATTAAAGGTGTTTTACTATTAAGCTTCGAGGCTTAAATGCTATACAAAATTGTTTCTAAAATGTATTATTTTTTTAAGTCACCCACCTCAGAATTAAAAAAATAAGACACCTGGATTTTACTGCTTAAGTAACATCATAACTGGTCATTGTAAATGTAAATTCGATTGTGAAAAAATGAAGCACTGATTTTTTAATTAAAAAAATTAAGAGATACTAGTTTCATCCAGATTAAAACATAAGCAGTCTTATCTTTTTTTTAAATTCATATCCTCGTAACATTGTCCCAGTTTATGGCAAGGGATAAATTATAAATGGATCCCTTGTGACAGATCTTCGACACTTTTCAGATATTCCAGTTTTT